>BQKN01066045.1:578853-607163 GCA_022839385.1 Asparagus kiusianus
TTGGAGAGAGTCGATAAGTGGGTTCTTTGTCAGAGGTGTAGTGTTAATGTGACAAGAAGAATATTAATGTGATTTGAACACATCTAGGGGACTTCGCGTCTCGCAGGGGAAACTTGCTAAATGATTTATCATCGGAGTGATGACTTACAATACTTGTGATTTGGACAAGATTTTGAGAATTTTATCACTTTGTTAAAGAGAGTTGATAAATTGGATATTTACTACTCCTTTGGGAGAGAGTTAGTAAATTGATCATGATTTGAATGATCTTGAGGACTTATTGTTGTGTTGGTGAGAATCGACAAATGGATTTTGACAGAGGAATTATCATTACGATGATGTAAGCTAAATTCAAGCTCTGTGGGGATGACATTCGTCTGAGGTGTAATATTAACCTGACGAGGATTTAAACTCTGCTTAGGAAATACAAAGGTTTAATCAATGCCATGTTAAAAGAGTTCATGAACTTAAGAAATAAGTATCATGTTTTTGCCAATGCAAAGGTGTGTCCTTTGTTTTAAATAATCACAACGCAAGGGTGACCTTTGCGTTTAAGGTTCGAAACGTAGAGTTAAGAACTCTTATAATGCAGGTCTAAGCCTAGCGTTTGGGGACTTAAATGCAGAAGTGAACTCTGCGTTAAGATCTAATCGATCTTATCGATTAACGCAGAAGATTGCGTTTCAGAATTGGTTGGGATTCTTTTTTAGAGTCCCGAACCGATTTAACAGCTTGACAGCTGTTATAAATGTGCCTATAAGGTCACATCAAGAGTCATTCGTTGGCTCTTTTTTTTTGCTTAGTTCCGAGAACGAGAATTCTCGTTTGAATTTCGATCGATTCCCCGACGAACTCCACCTTCTCTGATCAACTGCACGCATGGCGCCAAGGAGGATGAGTTCGGGTTCTAAGAAGATCGCCAAGGCTTCTTTGGAGGCATCTCCGGTCGAGAACACCGGTGGCGTTGCTGCTCTTACGAGCGCTTTAACGTTGCTGTCGCCGCTGGACGGACCTCGTTGCTGTGGTAAGTGGTGGCCATAGCAACTTGTATCGACAAGTTTTCTAAAAACCCTAGATGGGTTCTTCTCAACGAGGAAGATGACTCGTTTCTGTCAAAAACGCAGAGTTGAAACTCCGTGTTAAAATTAAAAAATCGCAGGGTTAAAACTCTGCGTTTAGGAAACGTAGAGTTAAGTCTCCACGTTAAATTTAGGAATGCAGGGTTAAAACTCTGCGTTTAGGAAACGTAGAGTTAAGTCTCAACGTTAAACATGAATCTTGGCCTCTGCGTCTGAATATCACAACGCAGGATTCCACCTCTGCGTTCAAATATTATAACGCAGAGTTCAACCTCTGCGTTCAAGTATTGATACGAGGGTCGGCCCTTGTTTTTAAGGCTTGATATGTAGAATCTGTCTTTTGTGTTATAACCCAACTTTAGTGTTAGTAATCTATTTCCGTTACTAACTATTTGTTCCTAACTTTGCAGTGCTTTTTCCCAATGTGCCGCTTCTGCCGGAGCAGCATTTCAGCTATACCGATGATCCAGAAGTAGGGAGAGCTTTTGGTCTTCACAGAGAGATCCCTCTGTGCACTTTTCCTAGCTTAGAACGGGCACATTTGATTAGATTTGCTGGGTTTCCACCCTTAGGGCTTTGATCACTGATCTAGACCTAGAAACACCTGCGGGTGTGGATCAATTTGTCAAACCATCATTCCTGTTCGGGGACCATATATCTGCTGATGGCCAAGTTGGGTCCGTAGAAGATTCCCGGATGCTGCGAAGAATCGACGACCGTTTATTCTTTCTTCTGAGAATGAAGAGGATGTATCCGCTTTCCTACTTTCTAAGTGCCGGTGGTCATAGGGGTTTGGCCTTCGATCTTGTTAAGGAGAAGGAGAACATCTCGTTTGGATCTGGTCGATCATCTCGGGTACACATTGGTGGGCAACTCAAGGGTTTGAGGCCTGGCAGATTTGAGAAGAAGGAGCTTGCTCGGGAAGCACCTCTTCCAGCGAATGTCTTCATACGTCAGTTTATTGTTGCTCGAGGTGAATTTACCGTGCAAGCTTTTCGTTCTCTAGGTTGGGTGTTCTCTGGAGAAGATGGCTGGTGGACACATATGGTGGACTTCATCCTTGAGAAACTTGAGGGGCCTCTTGCTCAGTCTGGTCTGACAGTACCAATACAGGCCACAAGGCGTGGGATCACTCAGAACTATCCCTCCTTCTTTGCTATGTTGGAGAGGTATAATCTGGACAGCTGCGCCTTCTTCACGCTAGTCGGGGAGTTAGGGTTTGCTTTGCATGAGATGCACGCAGTGTCGGGACTATCTTTTAGGCAAATGCCCTACGAAGAATTTGTTCCAACCACTGAGGAACTATCCATCCTAAAGACTGCTCACCCAGAGATTTACGACACTTTTTGGGAGTTAATGTGTCATTTCCACATCTGCGCTCAGGTCACCGGGATACGTGGGGGTGGCCTCATGCATACTGCTTGGGCAGATTACTTATTTCAGAACTTGGGTCAGAAAGATTCGAAGGTGACCTGTCTTGCCATCAGTTCTGCTAGGAGCATTAAAGCCCGCATCAAAGCTCCTAATGCCATTTATAAGAATCAGTGTCTAGAAGATGGATTTGAAGCTGGCAGCGAGTTTGAGAGTTTTCATCATCAAGCTGCCATTCCAATTTCTGACATGGCACTCTTCGCTGGTTTCTTAATGCTCTGGTTGAAACGGTGCGTTGTGCCGTTGAGACCGGCTAAATCAATCTTGGTTGAGGTCGTCTACCCAGCCGTTCTCTTGGCTCATGGAAGGCCACTAAGTCTTCTCTCTGCGATGACGGGCTGTCTGCGGAGAGGTCTAAGAGATTTGATTTCAGAACTCCTCGATGTCAAGGAGATGAATGTTGCCGGGAGGAAAGTTTGGAAGACTCCCCAACCCCGCACACCAATACCCTATACTTATTTAGTAGCTTGGTTTGTGCTGCATTGTCCCTCCTTGATGATGGGGATCATACATGATAATGAAATTTCTGTTCCTTTCATCTAGAGACTCGAGTCAGCCACATGGACGTCCGTATACATAGTCCGGGCTAGACAACTCTTGTCTTTAGAGAACAACTATGATCTCTTTTGCTGCTGTCCTTGTTTTGATGGGGCTGAAGAAGAAGGCCTGAAGTTTGGTGACGTGGTCTTCGAAGGGTCCTCTCTTTTGAACATAGGGACTTTTCAATGGCTTCTTGCTATCAGAGTGGGTTACCTGGTCTTCCGACTAGGTGAGAGATGCATAATTAAGCCATACGTCCCTTCCCGTTTTGCTCGACAATTTGGGTATGACCAGCTTTACGTTGGTAACCCTAACCCGTGGTTAGCTCACATCGGAAATCTATACGAAGGCGCTCGTGCTTGGTATTTATTTTCTGCTCGAGGGACTCATGCGCAGTTTACTTTGCCCAGTTTGCCGCCTAGTTTGCCGCCTAGTTGTTCCACCGTAGCGGATTTCCGCGATTGGTTTAACAAAGCTTCTCAGATTACAGAGTATGATATATATACTTCATGTATAAATGAGATCCGGGGACTTTATAAATAGAGAAGCAGTTCTGGCAGGACTCGATTACCAGGGATAGAGGATTATTTGTCCTGCGGACGAGAGGCGGCCGGAATCGAGGAGATCCTGAAGGAGTTACCTGTTGCTAAGCCTTCTGAAGAAGAGGATACTAAAGAAGTTCTCGAGAGAGCACCCCCTCCTGAGCCTTGCTCTTTAAGGTCATCAGGGAAGAGGGCTCTTACTGCAGAGGAGGAAGGCGAGTATGAGAAGAGAATTCGTAAACGGAAGCCCGTTGCAGCTAAAAACTCCAAGGGGGCCAAGTTGATGGGGGATGCTATAAAGTCAGCACATGCTGCATCTCCTGAGAACGAAGGGGATACTATACTTCAAGCTGCTTCTCCCGGTCCTGAAATGACAATAGGTGCACGGGGGTCTGCCACCCCCAGCTCAGCATCAAATATGCCTGAAGCATCATTACCTGAAGCTGTCCATCGTCCCACTCGCACTGATTATGCGAATTGTTTTACTTATCCGACTGCTCCACCCCCAAGCTCGGAAACTTTGAGAAAGATTATCGAGCAATTAGAGCATTGGATGCAAATGACCATCGACATCGTTAGTCTCGGGGATGTGAGCTTCAAGGTTTTTGAACCCTATCTGCTGAATTGTCTCGCCAAGATTAGGAACCAGGGGAATGCATTATGGACCGAGAATTGTCGCGAGGGCATCATTATTCTGGAATATGAGCTGGAGTTCCTTTCCATGCTGCAACGTGACGACATAGGTCCAGAAGTAGATCAAGCTTTTTCTCAGGCTAAAGCTTTGAAAGCACAGCATCAAGAGGCTCTTCAGAAGAGTTTGTCTGAGATAGAATCTCGTACTGCCCGCCTGTGTGGGGAACATCTCCAAGTACAAGTAGACTTGGGTAGTTTTGCTATGGGTATTCGGGATACTGCAACAGAACTTACTCGTGCTGGTGTGGAGCCCTCTCAGATAACTGCTCAGTTAGCGGGTAACATGGAAGTTATAAAGGGATTAGCTACTTACTGTGACGGGCTTTTCAAAGGCTATTGCGATGAAATTGTCGCTGCTGATAAGCTTAGGCGAGAGCTTGAAGAAACAACACCAAGTGAAGAGGAGCTCAGGAGCAAGATAACAGAAGAAGTCAAAAAGGCTCGTGAGGAGAAAATATTGGCTTTGAAATCTAAGCTCAAGTCATTTAGGCTGATGGGTCCCGACACTTAGGATTTGAATTGCTTTCTAGCTAGGGAATAATTTTGTATCGTTTTCATTGCAATTGTCATCATTTTGTATTTAGATTAACAATATTGAATGAAAATGATATCATTTTGCTTTTCGTCATCTCTTTTGTCAAACTCTAGTTCGGGACAATAAAAAGTAATGCAAATGCCATAAGTGTAGTGTTAACTTGGCATGAAACCAAAATTCTCTTTATTACCACTTAGACTAATTCCAAAAAATTTCAATCGTCAGAGGTGTAATGTTAACATGACGATATACAGGATAAGAAAATTAAGATTTATTCCCGAAATACACTATGAACTGGCAACCCCCAGCCCGACTCGGCTGGAACTTACAAGAGGAAGAAGTGTGCTACATGATTTACGGAAAGTATCTCTTAAGGAACTTCCCATTAATTGGCATCATGAACCTATCTCTGTAGGTGTAAATTTCTGATTTTCCCGAAAATGAGGGATTTTGTTTGTTTTTATAAGAAAGCTTATTACAAACTAAATCAATCTGAATTACAACAGAAGCAGAGGGAAGGCCCTCTTTGTTTAATCGTGGGGACTTTAAGGTAGCTACAGGATGCTTCGCTCGGTGCTTGTGCTGAGTTTGCCTCCCTTGGACGATTCGACCGAGGTTGTTGGAGAGCTTCAGTACTCAGTAGAAGCTCAATGTGAAGGAGTTTGTCTCTTCTGGCTCACCGGCGATCAGGGCTCAGAGCTAGGAGATGGCGCTGTAATACAAGGGTATGCAGAAAGCTTCTTCCTCTCTTGATTGATCAATCGATCGATCCTTTTCCAAGTTGCTGAAAGAAGCCTTTTAATAGGAGAGAGACAGTTCGGCTATCCCTGGAATTATGGGATGTGACCATACATTGTTCAGAGATATTCTGCTGTTTCTCTACGCTGCCAGCGGTCATTCGAGGAGCCGCATGTTGTGTCACGTCACGTAGGAGTGGGAAAGCCCCTCCTCGTACCCGTGACGGTGGTTGCCAGATGCTTGAGTGGATCTGATCAGCTCAGCGAGCGCCGACGGCTCTTGCTCTTGGTTTGGACGAGTGAGGTAAGCAGCATTTATGAGGGTACAGGCTGATCTGGCAGCTATCTACTCACCTGCGCTGTGAGCCACCGAGAGGCCATTTAACGGTCCTGGGGTCCTGTGCCTTCTCTCTTCTCCCTGTGTCTTGGCAGAGGTTGGAGAATGGACGTCGCATGTCTGAGTGGGTGCCAGATAGCTTGCTGTGCGCCGACGGCTTCGGTTTTCCATTTTGATGGGTGAGGTGACCCGCATTTATGAGGGTGCAGGCCGGTCCGGCGCTTGTCTTGCTTGTTTGAATTGTGGGCGGCCGTCTGACGATTCTGGAGCGCTGCGCTCCCTCCCCACGCATCGTGGGAAATGGGGAAGGCTCGTCCTTGGAAACCCGACTTTCAACTCACGTAGGCAGACGTGGCCCTCTGTGGGCGGATTTGATATATGGGGGCGGATTTGAGCCCCTGTGAGCGGATGAAGGCGAATTCGCACCCCTGCGAGCGGACTTGGCTCATGAGGGCAGATTTGAACATCTACGAGCGGATCTAGCTTATTAGGGCGGATCCACTCTGTTAGTAGGTCCATATGACTTGGCGCGTGAGGGCCCAGGTGTGCTGTCGAATCCGCTTCATGGCTACACCCTACTCCTCGTTTCAGTGGATGGTCTTGACTTATAGGCAAATTTATTTGTCAGTCCGCCGCGGTAATTTTTACCGTCTACAGTCTCCTTTTTGATTGATAAGGCGGTAAGCTCCACTCGAATAGACTGACTCTATTATGAATGGCTCTTCTCATTTAGGATTGAACTTCCCTTTGGTTTTGTGTGTCATCACCATGCGTCGTCTGTTGGCCAAAACCAAATCTCCTTTCTTGAAAATCCGTTCCTTAACCTTCTTGTTGTAGGCTTTGGAAATCCGAGCTTCATACAATTCGATCTGCTGCTGAGCTTGAAGTCGTTTGTCATCTAAGGCTTCAAGTTCTTGCAGACGTCGTTGATGTTTCTCCTCTTCTGTTAGTCCAGTTGTGATCGTGACTCTCAGAGAAGGGATTTGGATCTCTAATGGCAATACAGCTTTGCAGTCATATACCAGAGAGAATGGTGTAGCTCTCGTAGGGGTCCTTACCGTTGTACGGTAAGCCCATAAGCATTCGCCGAGCCTTTCGTCCCAATCACGTCGGCTCTTGGAAATAAACTTTTTGCGAAGCTTCACAATGATTTTGTTAAAAGCTTCTGCAAGGCCATTTGCTGGTGGATAATAAGCCGTAGATGCGATACTTTGGATTCTGAATTTATCACAAAATCTCTAAAACCCAAAACTGACGAATTGTGTCCCGTTGTCGTGAACTATTCGTCTCGGGACTCCAAAGCGGTAAATAACGTGATGTTTGATAAACTTAATCACATTTGAAGTCTTAACTTCTTTGAGAGGGACCACCTCCGCCTATTTGGAGAAATAATCGATTACAGCTAGAATGATCCGGTGCCCTTTGGAGGTCGGAGGAGAGATTGGTCCTACGATATCCATACCCCACATTTCAAATGGCCAAGATGTGAAAGTGGGGTGTAAGTTACTTGGTGCTTGGTGGATAAAGTCCCCATGAATCTGATACGCGTGATAACGTTTAGCGTAATCAACTGCGTCTGAGAACATCTTTGGCTAGTAATAGCCAATTCGTCGGAGGCGATCCCCCAATTTAACCCCGGGTTGATGAGCTTCGCACACTCCGTCGTGAGCTTCTTTGAGGGCATCTCTTGCTTTCTTACAAGAGAGGCATCGGAGCAGAACTCCATCATGTGATTTACGATACAGGATTTGAGAAACTGCATCGTAATAGAATCGGAGGGCCTTTCGCTTGATGGCGGCCACTTCTTTAGGATCGTCGGGCAGAATTCCATACAGGATGTAGTCGATATACGAAAATCACCAATCTCTGGATTCGAACTCCATGAAGGTTATACAGACATCTTCTGTCATTGTCTTATCTGAGCTTTCCTCCATAAGAATCTTGGAGCAGTATAGTTCACGTCCTGTGACTGGGATTGTTGTTTCGGCACCTGGCGGTAATACCAGCGAAGTTGCCAATGAAGCCAAAGCATCTGCATAAGCGTTCTGGGCTCGTGGAAAGTATTCAATAAAGAATCCTTCAAACTTCTTAGCCTGCTTTAGCACTTCGAAGTAGTACGGGATTAAGTCCTCATGACGTACTTCGTATTCCCCTCGAACTTGATTTACGATGAGCTGAGAGTCACCGTAAGCCTCGAGATGTCGAATATTAAGTTCTTTGGCAAATTACATCCCTATTAGCAGAGCATTATACTCAGCTACATTGTTGGTGCAAGGTTCGATTAGGGAGAATCCCCTTGGGGTCACGTGACCGTTTGGGGAGACGAACACCACCCCTACTCCCACGGTAATTGCTCCATGAGGATTTGCTCTAGATGCACCGTCGAAGAATAATTTCCACACTTGTGTAGATTCTCGAGTGACACAAGCTTCGGTGACTTCGTCGGGCAATTCTTCATACAATTTAGATGTCCCTGGTACTGGATGATCGGCTAAGAAGTCTGCCAATGCTTGACCCTTGACTGCCTTTTGGGGCATGAATTGCATGTCATATTGTGACAAGAGAATGGCCCATTTTGCGAGCTGACAGTTTAGAGACGATGGTTTTCGTCATCAGGACTCTTAAGGGATTTACCTTAGAGATGATATGAATTGTTTGTCCAACTAGGTAATGTCGTATTTTTTGAATTGCGAATACCAAAGCGAGACATTCTTTTTCAACCGGGTTATATCGATGTTCGGCTCCCATCATGGTCTTGCTTAGGTAATAAATGGCTTGCTCTTGCCCTTGATTGTCATTCTGGGCTAGTAAAGCCCCTAGAAAATGATCCATAGCCCTTACATATAACAGGAATGGTTTTCCTGATATTGGGGCCACGAGAACAGATGGTTGGGTGAGATATTTCTTAATCTCTTCGAATGCTTTTTGGTATTCTTCATCCCAGATAAAGGATACTCCTTTCTTCATAAGCTTCGAGAAAGGTTGGCAGCGCCCCGAGAGATTAGATATGAATCTTCGGATGTATGCCAATCTGCCTTGCAGGCCTCTAAGCTCTTTGAGATTCTTTGGCGGCGGCATGTCTTGGATGGCGCGCACCTTCTCTGGATCTAGAGAAATTCCCTTGGATGTGACAATAAATCCCAGGAATTTTCCACTTGATACTCCAAGGAACGATTTAGTCAGATTCATTTTCAGTTGGTGTTCTCGCATGATATCGAACATTATCTTCAAATCTGCAAGATGATCACCTTTACATTGGCTTTTTACTGCTATGTCGTCAACGTAGCATTCTATCTTCTTACGCAGATGTTCGTGGAAGATGGCGTTCATTGCTCGTTGATAAGTTGCACCTGCGTTTTTCAGGCCGAAGGGCATTACTGTGTAGCAATACACCCCCAGTGGCGTTCTAAAAGCAGTATGCTTTTTGTTTTCAGGATGCATTTTGATCTGATTGTACCCGGAGAACCCGTCCATGGAAGACATCCTTTCATATCCGCAGGTGTTATCGATCATGACGTCAGTGATAGGAAGAGGAAATTCATCCTTTGGACAAGCTGCGTTAAGGTCACGGAAATCGATGCATATCCGGACTTTACCGTTCTTCTTGGGAACTAGAACAATGTTGGCTACCCAGTCTGGGTGTTGTTCTTCCCTAAAAAAACCCGAGTCTATAAGCTTTTTAACTTCGGACTCGATTGCTTCCATGATCTCTAGACGAAACCGACGTTGTTGCTGTTTAACGGGTTTTGCATCCGGATCAATGTTGAGACGATGCGTGGCTACTTTTGGGTCCAGGCCAGGCATATCTTCATAATTCCAAGCGAAGACATCTATATATTCTCGAACGAGAGATATAAGGCCCTCTTTCTCGGATGATGATAAGTCTTCAGCTATAAAGATAGGCTTGGGGTCGGATTCATCTCCCATGTTGACCTGGATCACTTTATCTTCAGTGGGTGGTTCGTGTTGTTCGAAACACAAATCCCACAAGATGTTAAGACGTTTGATCCAAGAATCGTCGGTTGATTCGATTAATTCCTCATCACCCCCTGCGTCTTCATCTGGATGACTAGTTGAAGCCATGTTCACAGTCAGATTTTTAAAGAAGGGTCCGACACTGACGTCAGATTCCCAGGAGGACGTTTCGGATGAGTGATCTTGATGCAGATAATTACTTATTTCATTCTCTGAGACAGAGGGGGTTGTGACGTAGCCCAGACCTCTTACGGTTTTTTGATAGTAATCCGGAGGTTTTCCTTCGGGGGTTAGAGACATTCGGATTGGAATTCGTCTACCTTTCCCGAAGTTTAGACCCTGTTTTTCATTAAAGTTATATCCCATTCGTTTCATTAAATGTATAGAATTGGGTTCGTGGTAATAGAATTGGGGAACTCCGTCATCTTCCTCTGAACTACCTCGTTTGAGTGGTTCGGGTTTGACTTTACTAAAACAGATCGGCTTCTGCCCTTTTCTTTTGGATGGGACTTTGAAGATAGCCTTCTGTACATCTTCTACTTATTCATCTGAAATGAAGGATGACTTAATTAGTAATGTGAGGGATGTTTCTGCACACAATGTATGCCACTGGTTGGTACCTGCATTAGGATTATTCTCTATTTGCTTATGTTTAGAGGACACATCGGACAAGTACGCCAAAATAAAATCTTCATTAATGCACCATTCACTCTCGCTCGGTACATTATTATTGCCCTCATCCTGACCCATTACATCTAGATTCAGTTCCCACGGGCAATCTTCTTCAGGATCTGGTTTAATGTCGGCTTCATTGCCACTGTCCACATCTTCTTTCTCCTGGGATTCCAGGTAGAAAACGGAGTCGGTGTGAAAGTTCTCCACTCCTCTGAAGGGATATTTCTCTGCAATTAGGGTTCGAACTTCTCCCTCATCATTGACATATTTCATGACCTAATGCAGAGTAGATGAGACAATGCGGTTGGCATGTATCCAGGGCCTTCCTAACAATAAATTATAGGAAGTGTCCGTGTTTATGATGTAGCACGTCACCTCGGACTTGAGGTCTCTAATTTGGCATCTGAGTTTGATCTTCCCCAGGGGCCGAGTGCTGTTTGCATTGAACCCGAAGATGGTAGTCTGGGTAGTGTTCAACCGGTGCATAGGCATTCCTAAGATCTGCATGACCCTGTAAGGCATGATGCTGAGTGCGGAGCTCGGGTCAACCTGGACACGACTGATTTCGAAAGATCCGATATACCCCGTGTAGTACAAAGGTCTGTCGTGTTTGTGTTTGACCTGCATATCTTCTTGAGTAAATGATATACTGGGTAAACTTCTTGCAGCTTGTAGACATTGCAGGAAAGGTTGGTCTTCAGAAGCTTCAGGGATTGGAGTAACTTGTGTGATGAAGCTCTCTGTATTCTTCAATGCTTCAATTAGAGCTTCCTTGGTGGTTTTGGACAACCTTAGAAGCTTATATAATGTAATTCTGGTTGGTATGTTGGCCAGCTGTGCCATGACATTGAATTGAAAAGGAGCGCTCGACTCTCCAAGTTCCTGGTGGAGATTTTTGTTGAACCGGAGCTCCTTTTGTTTCCCTTTATCGACCGGCTTCTTTGGTACAGAACCCCCAGCATCTTGGGGGTGTTCGTCAGCTTCTTGAGTATCCTGGTTGTAGTCTCTCAAGTAAGCCTTTCCTGACCGAGTGCCAGGGTTGCCTTCTGGGTATGCTGCTAGGACAATCCTCTCTTCTTCTGAGTCAGTAAGAGGTTTGAGATGATCATCATTCTCATTAACAGAGGGGCTAATCATGTTGGACGACTTAGCCTTTCCTCTTTTCTTCTTGGACAAGATGTTCGTCCACTGTTGGTCTTCCACCAGATCGGGGTGGACCCACATGATTTCTCCTTTTGGAGTGGTGAGAGGTATCAATCCCTTGTCTTTCTGACTGTGCAAGTCAGTATTCTTCAGGTGCATTTCTCCTTTGTGGATGAGGACAACGCCATCCGCGGTCGCCACTGAAGGGAAGTCACCGAACTGGACTGCTATCATGTTGGTAGATATAGTCTTTTGCTCAGTTTTCAGGGTGAGCATATTGGCGTCCACCAAATTTTGGAGGATGTCCTTAAAGACGTAATATCTTCTGGTAGGATGCCCTAGGAACTTGTGATAGCGCCAGTAATTAGGGTCATCTACTTTCCCTGCTTCCTCTGGTTTTCTGATTTCGGGAAGCTGTAATTTGTTGTTCTTCCACAATAACTGGAACAAGGTGTCTACATGCTCCTCCTTGAAGAAATACTGTTTAGGCACTCTTTGTTGATTGGGTGCCTTGCCTTGCTTAGCAAGTGGCGATGCTCGCGTGTTGGCGTCGGCAGCCAAAGTCTCCTTTCCCTTAGGTCGAGGAGCATTGTTCTGATTACGCTGCTGTTGCGATTTGGACTGTGCAACTTCTTTAGCTTTCACCCGAGCAACAATCTCTTCGGCTTGCTCTCCTTGCGACACTAGTTGCCTCCAGGAGCGACACTCCGCTACCCCCATCTGAGCAAGGAGCTGAGTCTGCAGGTTGTGCCTGCAAGTTTCAACCAAGGTTGATTGGGTCATACCTGAGGGGCATCGCAATGCCATGCTGTGAAATCTCTCCATGTAAGCCTTGATGGATTCTCCTTTCTTCTGTTTGGTGATGAGAAGAGCCGGGACCGATACTTCCGTATCGTCCTCAAAGAATCTAGCTAAGAATAGCCTTTCCAAATCTACCCATTTCTGGATAGATCCAGCAAGCAACTTCATAAACCATTCAAAGACCACTCCTTTAAGAGTGCCGATGAACAAGCGGGTCAGGATGGCGTCGTTCGCTACCACATCTCCAGTCTGTGACTTGAAGTAGTAAATGTGTTGATTTGGTGATCCTGTGCCATCGAACGGTTGCAAGGTAGGGGCTTTGAACTTTGGAGGGTAGGGGGCCGTGTCCCATTCAGCGGGATAAGGCCGTATCACCCCTTCTTCGCGGAGCTCGCTTCTATTGGCGATGGCATTAATACGAGCCTCCAGTTCATCCACCTTAGAGGACTGAGGGTGTAGCTCTTTTTCCATCTCCTTTTCATTTTCCGAAGAGGATTCCAGGTTGTGAGTCTCACGATCTGAATGTTCAGTCATTTTCTGTTTTCTCTTGGAGGTTGTCCTCTGGGAGGATTCAGGTTTTTAGCCTTTTTCAGCTAGGAGCTGGGCCAACATGTCCTTCATCTGAAGAAGGGTCTCTTGTTGCGCTTGGAGTATGACGTGATGTTCGTCCACTCTTTTGGCTAGGTCTTCGGGGTTTCCCGTCATGTAAGCAGAAACCTCTTGTGCTCCGACAGAGCTTGAAGATTGAGATTCGGCTATTGCCGAATGTTCATCACTTGTCGTAATCCCTTTGGCTAACTTTTGATAGTTAACCGGGCGGATAGCTCCTGTCCGAGTCCGAGTGTGACGATATACTCCCTCGAACTCATCACAGATTTCCCGAACAGTTAGGGAGGGACTTCTTTGTGACTCATCAGAATCGGAATACGAAGTTTTTCCTCTACCGATCATGTTAATAGTGACCTCGGGATATTCGGTCTCGGAGGCCTTCTTATGACGTCATTGTTGTTTGGGAGGTCTAACGACATTCGTCAATCTGTTGAACACCGATTGTTTAGGCATAGGTGAACAACAGCTGCATTCGAAGAGGACAGCGAAAATAAGCCGTTCACACTAGCATGAATGAGCTACTTGCTGTGTTGGCCTTCCTCTAACTCACGCAAGTCGGAGACCTGGGAAAGATTTTGTGAAGGTGGAGATGGAACCCCCTGCCCTTGGATGGGTTGGACATGAACCTTAAATCCATGCCGTCCTTCTTAAACCTGACGAACCGTGTCGTTCTCTTGAGAAGAAACACGAGGGTCGCGTTTATGTTTATAAACACGAGGTCGAGGCCTGTGTTTAACTGATGAAGCAGACCCCTGTGGGTCTTGTTTTGATTGAACGCACTGTTGTGGTGTGCGTTTGGAGAATGAAACAGACCCCTGAGGGTCATTTTTTGGTTGAACGCACGCTTGTGATGTGCGTTTGGTTGATGAACCAGACCCCTGAGGGTCAGGTTTTGATTGAACGCACACTTGTGTTGTGTGTTTGGTTGTTTGGACAGACCCTTGAGGGTTGTGTTCTGACTGAACGCACGGCTGTGGCGTGCGTTTGGATGATTGAACGTGCCTTTGGGGGTCACGTTTTGGGACGCACTCATGAGGTGTGTGTCTATGTCGAACAACGCACCACTGAGGGTCGCGTTTGAGTTAGATCACCCGAGGTTCATAGTCGGGTTCATTGCCACGAAGTGTGCGTTCTAGAGCAGAAACGCACAGTTCAGGCAAAGACTCAGAAACACAGTCTTTGCGTTGGGCAGTAGCTCGGCTATTCCGCAAATATGCTCGCCGTATGGATCTTCTCCTTCGTCGAGCAGCATTTTTCTTGGCTTGTTTCAATGCCTTAGCCGCTGCATCGTCGGCGTTGATTGATTTTTCCTCCGCCATAGGTCTCTTCTGACCTATTATACGCCGTAGTGATACGGGTGTGGAGTCTTCAACTCGCAGAGCGAGTTTAAGGTCTTGGCCAAAGTAGAGGGCTTTCTTTGGCATCTCAGCAGTAGTCGTGACCTCCTTAGAGGTCTTGCGAATATCACGCTTAGCTTTAGGGCTAAGCGATCCAGAGGAGAGAGCCTCCTCGTACTTGGCTTGGTCGAACTCTACGACGAGAGTTTCGACGGTGGTTCCCGTGAGGTGAACGTCAGATTGCGCCACTAATTCTTCGTCCGAGAAGCTAGTCCCCAGCGGAGTCGTCATCTTTTGTTTGTGGGAAATTTTGATGTAAAAGAAACGAAAGAAAATTTGATTTGTATTCTCTCAAAATCGATTACAATTTGGATTTCGATTACAAAAGAGAGGAGAATGAATTTGATTCTCCCCTTTGTTTAAAACTGGGTTCTTCTTGGTAGCGTTGGAGTGCCTCCTTCGAATGCTCACGTCGAATTTGCTCTCCGTTGACGATCTGACCGTACTATCTCATGAGAACGATTAACTTGTGTGATTGATTCGATTTGGAACTCTTCACGAGTGTAAAGAACTCAGAACGAGTTTGGAACTCTGAGAAGAGTTGGTGAAAACCGAATAACTGATTGGTGTAATTAACTCGTGTTGCAAGTTTAATTACGAACTCTTAAACGAGTTTCAGAACTCAGAGCGAGTTGAAACTCTGTAACAAAGTTGTTAGAACCGAAGATTCGGTTGATAGCCAAGTTGATTTGCCGTTGAGGAAGGGATCCCTTCAGATTTGATTTGATAACTACTGAGTAGTTTGTTGATCTTTCGAGAAATCTCCTCGTCCGCGCGGTTTTGCTGCTGAGATTTACTAACCTTAAGCGGTTTTAATGCCAACACACGTCAACCCTTTACTCAGTTGAGTAAATCGGTTATTTATAGAGGGATTAGGGGTGTAACTAACCCCTAAATCCGCTCCTAAGTGGGCGAAAATCCCTCAGGACGTGGGATAACGGTTTTGAGGCCGTTCGGCTTGTGTTTGAACAAGTCAAACGCCTAATTTGGCGTTCTGGGCCTTAACTCTGCGTCTAAGGCCTGAGACGCAGAGTTAAATCTCTGTCAAAGGTTTGAAATGCACAGGCCGTATGCATTCTGGAATTGGAGACGCACAGGTCGCTTGTGCGTTGAAATTCAACTCTGCGTTAAGAGTTTGGGATGCATGATTGAGTCTGTTGAAGAACGCACGTTAAGTGTGCGTTTTGGTGCTTTAACTCTGCGTTGCAGAGTTAGATATTTGCTAGAGAACGCACAGGGTGTGTGCGTTTTGAGTTTGAGAAACGCAGAAGTAAATTCTGCGTTTAAGAGAGGTTGTTGACTTATAACCTCGTCCATTATAATGTTGCAAAGGCTACTTCTTATTGATCTTTGCTTGTTATAGGGTGTGAAAGTCGTCAGATTGTAACTCTCACTGTTGATTGTGAAGGCCACTGAATAGAGTTTTCATCAGCTGTCGGAAGCGTCGTTGAATTGTAACTCTTCTCGATCTATGTGAAAAGTCCTCTATTTGCAACCTTCGTTTGTCGGCACGAAAGCTATTTGATTGTAGCTTCCATTGTTGGAACTTGATAGGAATCTGTGACCATTTGCCCACAGCTCTCTGCTAAGCAACTCACCAACTAAGTCCAACCTTTTATTTCTGAAATCATTACACTACTCATCAGCATCTCTAATAGTTGCTAATATAATATTGGTTATGTTGTTGTCGCAGCCATCAAGATCAATCATCTCAAATATGAGGTTATATTTGTAACGATTGTGAAGCCGCGGATGCAGTGATTTGGAAATTGCTTATGTTTCGATTACAAGGACGAATTCTGCTTCTTGATTTGAAGGAATCATCACCTTGTAATCTCTTCTTAATCAATGAGGATCAACTATCCATCGTGATTTTTAGACAGCCTACAGCTTCTAAGTGAATCTATTGACTCTATGTTTTCTCGGTTCACTAATATTATAAATGAATTGCATGGTCTTAACAAGGTCTTGGAGAATCAAGAGATGTGTTACAAAATTCTTTGCTCTTTGACGCCGGCTTGGGAACCTAAAGCTACGACCATTGAAGAAGCACATGATCTATCTACTCTCACTCTTGATGTACTCATTGGCAAGCTCAAAGTCCATGAGAAGAAGGTAAAGGAGAAGGACGAAGCACCCCCAAAGGCAACTGAGGAGTCACCCTAAAAATCAAAGTCCATAGCTCTCAAGGGAGCAATTGACGATTCATCCTCCTCGGATAGTGAAGATGATGTCTCTAGAGAAGTGGCACACCTCTCTAGAAGGATATCAAGACTAATTAAAATGAACAAAAATTTTAAGAATCGATCTAACAACAAATTTTCTTCTCGTATAGGTAAATGCTTTGAATGAAATGAATGGGACACTTAGTCAAGGATTGTCCCAAGCTCAAGAAGAAGTATTTAAAATACAAGAAGAAGAAGGCTATGTATGTCGGATGGGATGAATCCGAACCAAGTGATTCGTATAGTAATGATGAGGGCGCCAAGATTGCTCTTCATGACCGGAATATTTGTTTCATGGCTCATGAAGATGAGGTACAATCCGAAACTAAAAGTAAATCTCTTTATATACAATGTGAATTAGAAGCAGCTTTAGAAGAATTAAATTTTGGCTTCAAAAAATTGCATGTTTCTTGTGACTCTAAGTTTGAGCAACTACAATCATCTCTTGCTCTAAAAGATGAGATGATAGGAGATCTAGACTTTGAAAACAAACAACTAAGATCTAAAGTTAAGAGATTAGAAAATAAAAACATTAGAATTAAATCTAATCATGCTCATTCTAGTCATCATCATATTGGTAGAAAATGGTATCATCAATCTCATACTCCTACATACAAGAAAAAGTTTTTGTGCACATATTGCATGAAATATTAGTCATATTTCTACTTATTGTAGGATTAAAAATAACATTGATCATTATGAGTTAATGTTGGTACTCAAGGGTACCAAAAATACTAACACTCAAGGACCCAAAACTTAGGTACCTAAAGGTTCTACAACTTGTTTATATGTAGGAACTCCATGCATAAGACGTAAGGAGTTGTGGTACCTTGATAGTGATTGCTCTCATCACATGACGGGCAATAAAGAATTATTTTCAATCCTATCAAGGATTGAAGGAGGCAATGTCTCCTTCGGTGGCGACGAGAAAGGTAAAATCGTAGGAATCAGTTCTATTGGTAAGATACATTTTCCCATAATTGAGGATGTTTATTTTGTTAAAGGACTAAATCACAATCTTCTTAGCATTAGTCAATTAAGTGACAAAGGCTTTGACATCTCTTTTAAACTGGATAAACGTATTGTTAGTATGAATGATAAAGTTATTTTTGTTACTTTTAGAAGATCTAATGTTCATATTTTTTGATATGAATGAGCTAATAGATCAAGATGTTAAGTGTCATGCCGCGGTGGATGGGGATCCTTGGATTTGGCACAAGAGACTTGGACATGCTAACATGAAGCTTATATCTAAGCTATCCAAGAAGAATTTAGTAAGAGGATTACCAAATCTATCTTATATTAAGGATTCTTCTTGTGAGGAATGCGACAAGGGTAAACAAACTAAAACTTTTTTCAAATCCATAAATAAGGTATCCACTTCTAAACATTTACAATTATTGCATCTTGATATCTTTGGACCCATGCGTGTTGCCTCTCTTGGAGGCAAACACTATATTTTTGTTATTGTTGATGATTTCTCCCGCTTTACATGGGTAATTTTTCTTGCTAATAAAGATGAATGTTTGAAGAGTTTTCTCATTTTGTAAAAAGAATTGAAAATGAAAAAGATTTAAAAGTTGTTAAAATTAGAAGTGATCATGGTGGAGAATTTCAAAACAAATTCTTTAATGATTTTTGTGCTCATCGTAGTATAACACATGTGTTTTCTGCTCCTAGAACACCTCAACAAAATGGTGTTGTTGAACGAAAAAATAGAACCATACAAGAGATGGCACGCACAATGATAAACTCTTATGATTTGCCAAAATATTTTTGGGCGGTAGCCGTTAATACGGCTTGCCACGTTTTAAATCATGTTTTGATTAGACATTCTTTTAAGAAAACTCCTTTTGAATTCTTTTTTAGCAAAACTCCACATATTGGATATTTTCGTATCTTTGGTTGTAAATACTTTATCTTAAGTACTAAAGACCACCATGATAAATTTGATTTAAAAATTGATGTTGGGATATTTTTGGGATATGCTCCTAGAAGTTAGGCTTATAGAGTTTTCAACAAGCGAACACTCGTTGTTGAAGAGTCTATAAACGTTACGTTTGATGAATCTAATATTGGTTTGCAAGAAAATTTGCCTAGGGATGATGATGAAGTTGAGGAAGAAATGGAGCTCTTGCAACTAAATGATAAATCCTCAACGAACGCATAAGTTGATGGGAAGAACATAAATAAACAAACTCAAGAAGAACTCCCCAAGGCTTGGAAGTTTGTACCGGATCACCCTAAAGACCAAATTTTAGGGAGTCCATCCAAAGGCATTTTGACTCGCTCAAAAACAATGAGCGAATGTGGTAATATAGCCTTTTTATCCCAAATAGAACCTAAACGTATTGATGATGCTTTGAAAGATGAGTTTTGGATTTTAGCTATGCATGAAGAGTTGAATAACTTTCAAAGAAATAATGTTTGGAAATTAGTTCCTAGACCAAATAATACTTCTATTATTGGAACTAAATGGGTGTTTAGAAATAAGCTTGATGAATTTGGCATAGTAGAAATAAAGCTCGTTTAGTTGCCCAAGGATACAATCAAGAGGAGGGCATAGACTATGATAAAATTTTTATACCGGTTACAAGATTAGAATCTATTAGAATATTTTTGGACTTTGCAAGTTTCAAAAATTTTAAATTATTTCAAGTGGATGTCAAAAGTGCTTTCTTACATGATTTTATTAAAGAAGAGGTTTATGTTGAGCAACCCCCCAGCTTTACTGATTCATCTTTTCCAAATCATGTATACCGGGTTCAAAAAGCTTTATATGGGTTAAAATAAGCTCCTAGAGCTTGGTATGCTCGCCTCTCAAGTTTTCTCATTGAAAATAGTTTTTTAAAAGGAACAATTGATAACACACTCTTTGTTAGAAAGCGGAAAAATGATTTCATTTTAGTTCAAATTTATATAGATGATATTATTTTTGGTGCAACTAATGAATCTTTATGTAATGAATTTCCTAAAGTAATGCAAGATCAATTTGAGTGAGTATGATGGGAGAGCTCACTTTCTTTCTTGGCCTCCAAGTTAAGCAATCCAATGATGACATCTTCGTATCACAAAGCAAATATGCTAGGGAGTTGGTAAAAAAATTCGGGATTGAAAGTTCAAAACATGCCCCAACTCCAATGAGCACCACCATCAAGTTGGATGCGGATGAAAGCGGTGAAAAGGTAGACCAAAAGCTATATCGAGGTATGATAGGTAGTTTTCTTTATCTCACCGTTAGTAGGCCGGATATCATGTTTAGTGTTTGTGCATGTGCACGTTTTTAAGCTACTCCTAAAAAAATCTCATTTGGTTGCGGTTAAAATGATTATTAAATACATTAATGGAACATTAGAACTTGGTTTGTTTTATCCTAAAAATATATCTTTTCATCTTTGTGGCTATTGTGATGTCGACTTTGCTGGTTGTAGGGTGGACCACAAAAGTATGAGTGATACTTGTTAAATTTTGGGTAACTCACTTGTATTTTGGGCATCCAAGAAACAAAATTGTGTTGCTTTATCCACTACAGAAGCGGAATACATTGCCGCCGGCTTATGTTGTGCACAACTTTTGTGGATGAAACAAAATTTGGTTGATTTTGATTTACACTTTCATGATACAAATTTTTTTTGTGATAATACTAGTGCTATCAATATCTCAAAAAAAATCCGTCTTGCATTCTAGAACCAAACATATAGATGTACGGCATCACATCTTGCGTGATCATGTTGAACGGAAAGATATTTTCCTTGTTTATATTGACACCAAATCTTAATTAGCAGATATCTTTACCAAACCCCTTTGTGAAGTTGATTTTTGTCGTACTAGAAATGAATTAGGCATGTGCATCCTTTAAAAATATTTTTTTTTGCCTAGTTTGGTTTTTTATTCTTTGCTCTATCATTGTCATATCTACATTTTTTTCTTGATCCTAAAATGTTAAGCCATGCTTAAACCACATGGGTACCAAGAGGAGTGTAGAGGTGAGAGACCGGGGTCGTCCCAAGAGTAGTGGGGTAGGTGGTATGCCTAGAGGTAGGTTGTAATTTCTAACACTTGAGTGAGACACGGGTAGGCCAATACTTGAGATGCATTTGTGTGGGTTTTTTGCATGCATATTGTTTTTATTTATGCATATTGTCTCCTCATTTGTGCACATAGTAAGGGGGAGCCTTATAGATAGGGGGAGCAACTATCTATCAGCCAAATAGTTAATTTTACTTGCTCTTGCATAATGATTGTTTGTCATCATCAAAAAGGGGAAGATTGTTGGGTCCTTTGTTTTGATAATGATTTACAAACACCATTATTGATGCTAATTGTTTATTGAGCTATATTGTAGATCACATATCATTAGCATCTTTCATGGAGGATTGGATGGAAAATAAGTTATAACAACAATATTCAAGGAGGTGGAGGCAAAGTGATAAAGCAAAGCTTTCAAGAGCACTATATTCATGAGAAGCTTCATCAACTCAAGAGAAAATATCAAGACTCAAGCCATGTACTTATATGTGAGGGATATTTGCTATTTTGTTTTCTCTCTAGTACTTAATGTAGGCAAGTAGTTAGTTGATTACATTTGAAGCTTATGGGATAACACACTTGCACACTTTCAAAAACTTGTATTTTGTTACTTTTGGTAAAATAGTGATTTTCACAAATACAAGGACCTTTTAAAAAATTCCTTTTTAAAAAAGTTTGTTAAAATATTTATAAACTATTTACAAAGTTTCACAATTTTTGGAATTTATTTACTATTTTTAACAGAGCTTTGAAACTCAATTTCAAAATTATTTCAGGCTGGTAACTTGTTATCAGTCGACTGATATGATCAGTCGACTGTTGTGTTGACTGATGAAAGTGCTTGGAATCATCAAAAGTCTCTGTTCTGTTTTGGTTGACTGACCAGTCGACTAACGAGGTCGTCAGTCGACTGAAATGATCGTCAGTCGACTAATGAGCTGTAAATCGTATACAACGATCAGCTCATAAGTCGACTGATGCTTCCCGTTAGTCGACTTATGGGTATATTAATGACTAGTTTTTTACAAAATCTGTTTCTCGATTTCTGTGGGATTTCTGCTGATTCCTTGGGGTTTTGGCTATTGTATTCTCTTCTTATAAATACCCAACACCCCAACTACTTTAGTAACCCAAGTATTATTGCAAATCTCTTGTGTTTAAGTTTGTGTTTTCAAAGAGCTTCAACTTTCAATCTTGTTCTTCACTATTTCAAAGTTCACATCCCAAACTTCAGTGCAATCTCTCTTCTTACCATAGGGTTACTGTAAAGAGAGGGTTTTTCTTTCATTTGCTACTCTTGTGAGCTTGATCTTGTTGAGATCGACTGTGTGGTTTTGAGATCTCGGTGAAGATCGTTTTTAGCAGAAGTTTTGGCTTCTAAGACGGGTGTGTAGTGGATTTCTCCTCGAGAGTGGGGAGCGGGGACGTAGGTCAGCGGACCAAACCCCGTGAACATACGATATGTCATCAATTGGCTAACTATCTCTATCTCTATTCTCTTTTATTGTCATTGTATTTCATATTTGTGTGTGGTTTATTGAAAAATCTTTTAATTGCATATTATTGGTCCATAAGCCTTATTCACCGCCCTCTAGGGCCTTTCATCTTCTTCTGCTTTATAGCTAGCAGGGTGGTCATAGATACTTCTGTGTCATCGTTGAAGAATCTGGCTATGAAGAGCCTTTCCATATCCTTCAAGCAGGTGATAGACCTAGGCTCCAATCTACGGTACCATTCAAAAGTGACCCCCTTGAGGGTACTAATGAAAAGTCGTGTCATAATAGGATCGTTTCTCACTATGTGTCCAGTTTGCGTCTGGAAATAGTAAACATGTTGGTAGGAGAACCCTTGCCTTCGAACTGCATGAGGTCCAGTGGCTTGAACTTTGTCGGGTAGGAGACTTATCCCATTTAACTGGATACAATCTGATCACCCCCAGTTTGTTCCTATTCGTCTGGAGCTTCAAGGTGTCGAGTTAACTTTGGAACTCATCGAGTCTTTTGTCTCTTGGATTATGACCCAAAGATGACGCTCCTCCAGATGACTAGGATGAGGAGTGAGAAGGAGTAGGCACCCGCTCTTTGTGCTTCGAGGATTTTTGCGAAGTCCGCGAAGTCCTCTTTTTCTTCTTCTTCTTCTCGCTTAGAAGCTGCTCCAACATCTCCTTCATAGAGTTGATGGTTGCTTGTTGCTAGTCGAATCTCCTAAATATCTCATCAGGGATGTTGGTCATGTGCACTTCCGTGCTTTGGCCCTGAATAGAGCTTGAAGCTTGATACGTTACCGCTGCTGAGCAATCATCATCATCATCGTTAGAGATAGGAGCTAAGCGTGTGTAATCAAACAGAATGGCACCCCTGTATGGGCGCGAGTGTGTTGGTAGATACCTTCATGCTCAATGGGGAGGCTTTTCAATTTTGATGAGAATCCAGAATCCAAGGAATCTGAATTCTTGGCCTTGGACTTCCCCGCCACATTGACAGTTGCGGCGGGGAGCTCCATATCATCGGAAGCTCGTCTCCTGTGATGATTGCGTCTGTGGCGAGAGGGTCTTGCCTCTAGCGATTGCTTAAAGAGCCTCTCGAACACCAAAGGCTTTGATGGTTTAGCACATCGGCAGTCAATGAGTACTGTTGTAATAAGCCTCTCGTAGTGGCACTAAGGATTTTCCTTGTGAATCATGCGTTTGTGAGTCAAGCATTCTCTAAAATCCCCTATAGCTTGTAGGCTGTCTAAAAATCACAACAGATAGCTAATCCTCATTAATTATTGATGATGGAAGTTACAATTTGACAACTTCTAGAAGGTTATAATTTAAAAACTTTTACGTAGATCGATGAAGGTTACAATCTGATGACATTCACAATAACTGATGAAAGCTCTAATTCAACCGCCTTCACAATCAACATCGGGAGTTACAAATTGATGTATCTCATATTATCAAGAGCTAAATGTAAGGATTACAATCTGACGATCCTCACAAAAGTTCGAAAAAAAAGATTATAATTGACAATCTCTTCAACGCGAAGGTCGCGTTTGACCATTTCAAATTCTTGAAACGGTCATCCACTTAATGGGGCAATTAAGCCCCCATTATGGAGCTAATTAAGACGGGTAGTTATACCCCTTAAACCCCTATAAATAGGGGATTTTCATAGCAAAATAGGGGCTGGTGGCAGAGGGTTAAACAAAAATAAAAGAAAGAGAGAACAAGAGAGGAGAAGAAAAGTCACTTTTGCACAGTTGTGATCGACGTGACAATCGGACCCTCATCCGTGGTCCGATCGATGTGAAATTTGGAGAATAGCTACTACACTCGTTGTTCCTAATTCTGAATGATGGAGATTGCTTTCTATTAGTTAGATTTGGATATATGAAGGTTTTACCAAAGCTGATTATTCCAGGAGTGCAGAGAAAAGTTACTTTTGCACAGCAGTGATCAGCGTGATGATCGGACCCTCATCCGTGGTCCGATCGACGTGAAATTTGGAGAGCAGCTACTACACTCGTGGTTCCTATTTTGGAATGGTGGAGATTGCTTTCTATCAATTAGATTTGGAGATATAGAGGTTTTACCGAAGCTGATCGTTCCAGGAGTGTAGAGAAAAGTCACTTTTGTACAGCAGTGATCGGCATGATGATCGGACCTTCATTCGTGATCCAATCAACGTGAAACTTGGAGGGTAGCTACTATACTCGTTGTTCCTAATTTTGAATGGTGGATCTTAGTTTCTATTAGTTAGATTTGAAGATATAGAGGTTTTACCAAACCTATAGAGGACTAGCGAAGCTTTTTTGAGATCGGCCAAAGAGAGAAAGAGATCAGCTACTCTTTTGAAATGACTGATCTTCCTTGGTTATCATCAACTCTTTTTAGAGTTTCCCTAACTCGATTAGAGTTTTAAAACTTGCTTAGCAAGTTTTTCTGATCAATAATTGATCAGTCATTCTTGGCTAAAATGATTATTAATCCTTTCTGAAATTAACTCTTTCAAAAGAGTTTCTTAACTCGGCTAGAGTTTCAAACTTATTCAAACAAGTTCTCTTCAATGTCCTACGGGGCTAGAATTTTTGGGGGAAATCAAACCACCAAGAGGTTGGCTTTTCTGGTTGGATTCTTGGAGATTAAGGGCGGATTCTTTTGGAGATTGGAGTTTTCACTAGATTTTGAAGATCAAATCATCTACAAGATCAGCTAGAGAGAGTTATTGGCAGCTAGGAGAGCAAGTTTTAGAGGATCTTTTAGTAACAGAAAACCTATTTGGTTATTAACCGATTGTTCAATTTTAACAACTCTTTTCGCAGAGTTTTTAACTCGCTCTGAGTTACAAAACTCGTTAAGAGTTCTTAATCAAACTTACTATGCAAGTTAGTCATTCCAGTGAATTAAGACATGTGGATCATCAACGGAGAGCAAATTCGACGCGAGCATTCGAAGGAGGCATTCCATCACCACTGTGAAGAACCCAGAATTAAACAAAGAAGAGAATTCAGATCAATTCTCCTCTCTTTTTTAATCAAAAATCCAAATTATAATTAAGATTGAGAGAATACAAATCAAATATATTTCTTTTAATTTTTCTTTTTACTATAAATTTTCTACCAAACAAAAGATGGTGACTTTGCTAGGGAAAAGCTTCTCTTACGAAGAAGTGGTGGCGCAATCTGATGTTCATCTTACTGGAACAATCGTGGAAACTCTCGTCGTAGAGTTTGATCAAGCCAAGTACGAGGAAGCCATCTCCTTTGGATCGCTTAGCCCTAAGGCTAGGCACAATACCCGCAAGATCTCCAACGAGATCAAAACTATTGCTGGAATGCCGAAGAAAGTCCTCTCATTTGGCCAAGATTCATCAAACAACCCGTCCTCTAAAGGACTGGGCTCTACCTCTGCCAAACTCGCTCAACGAGTTGAAAACTCCACATCCGCGTCAACACGACGTGTCATGGGTTGTAAAAGGCCTATGATGGAGGAAAGTCCTACAACGCTGATGACGTTGCTTCCAAAGCTTTGAAACAAGCCAAGAAGAACGCCGAACGACGAAGGAGAAGATCCATACGGTGAGCGCACTTGTAAAACAACCGATTTCTTGCCCAACGCAAAGATCGCGTTTTTGAGTCCCTGCCTGAACGCTGCGTTTCTACCACAAAATGCGCATTCCATGGTAACGAGCCTAATTATGAGCCTCGAGTGATACAGCTTAAACGCGACCCTCAGTGGCGCGTTGTCCATCCAAAATGCGATCCTCAAGAAAGCACTGCCAAAGATAAACGCATATCTCAAGACTTCATTCAAGCGAAATATGACCCTCAGAGGTCTGTTTCACCAACCAAACGCAACCCTCAGGAGTGTGTTCAGCCAAAGCATGACCCTCAGGGGTCTGCGTTACTAACCAAATGCGACTCTCAGGAGTGCGTTCAAGCAAAACATGACCCTCAAGGGTCTATTTCATCAATCAAACGCAGGTCTAGGCCTAGTGTTTACAAATCTAAACGCGACCCTCACGTTTCTTCTCAAGAACGTGACGTGGTCAGTTAAGTTTAAAAAGACCAATATGGATTTAGGATTCATGTTCGTCAAGAATCAATCTTACCCACTCAGAGGTAGGGGGTCCCATCTCTGTACTCACGTTCAGAGAAAGATTCTTCCTAAGTTTCTGATTTGCAGGAATTTCTGTCGAGAGAAAGACCAATATAACAAGCACCTCATTCATGTCAATGTGAGCAGCTTATTTTTGCAGTCCTCTCAGAATGCCATTATTGTGCATCTGTGCCTCGTCAATCTATATTTGATCAATTGACAAATGTCAATAGGCCTGCCAAGCGATAATGTTATCACAAGAAGAAAGTTTTCAAAGCTGAATATCCCGAGGTCACTATTAACGTGATCGGCAGAGGGAAGGCCTTAGCTCCCAGGTCTGACGAATCAGAAAGAAGCCACTCTCCGACTATCCGGGAAATCTGTGACAAGTTTGAAGGAATATATCGTTGCACTCGAACCCAGACAGGAGCTATCCACTTAGTTAATTATCAAAAGTTATCCAAGGGGATTATTTTAGATGATGAACATTCAGCAATTGCAGAATCTCAATCCTCAAGCTCCGTTGTAGCACGTGAAGCTCCCGCTTATATGACTAGAGGCTCCGACGACTTAGCAAAGGGAGTCGACGAGCATCAGGTCATGCTTCAAGCACAACAAGAGACCCTTCTTCAGATGAAGGATATGTTAGCCCAGCTCTATGCAGAAAAGGTCAAAAACTTGAATCTTCCCGCAGGACCATTTCAAAGGGAAAACAGAAGGCGCATGAGATTTTGGATCGTGAAACTCATAACCTGGAATCCTCTTCTGAAAATGAGAAGGAGATGAAAAGAGAACTGAATCCTCAGTCATCTAAAGTGGATGGGTTAGAGGCCCGCCTCAACACAATCGCCAATAGAAACGAACTTCGTGAGGAAGGAGTAGTACGGCCTTATCCTGCTAAAAGGGATACAGCTACCTACCCGCTAAAATTTAAGGCCCCAACTCTACAACCTTTCGACGTACAAGATCACCGAACCAACACATCTACTACTTCAAGTCACAGACTAGAGATGTGGTAGTGAACGATGCTATCATGACTCGTTTGTTCATAGGCACTCTTAAGGGAGTTGTCTTCGAGTGGTTTATGAAACTGCATACTGAGTCTATTCAAAAATGGGTAGATCTAGAAAGGCTTTTCTTATCCAGATTTTTTGAAGATGATACGGAAGTCTCGGTCCCGACTCTCCTCGCCACCAAGCAAAGGAAGGAAGAGTCCATCAAGACTTATGTTGAGAGATTCCGCAGCATGGCGTTATGATGCCCGTCAGGTATGACCCAATCAACTTTGGTTGAAACTTGCAGGCATAACTTGCAGACCTAGCTCCTCGCTCAAATGGGGGTATCAGAATGTCGCTCCTGAAGACAACTAGTTTCGCAAGGAGAACAAGCTGAAGAAATCATTGCCTGGGTCAAGGCTGAAGAAGCTATTCAACCCAAGCGACAACAACAACGCAATCAGAACAATGCCTCACGCTCCAAGAGAAAGGAGACTTTTGCTGCCGACGCCAACATGCATGCACCACCTCCTAAGAAAGGCAAAGCACTGAACTAACAAAGAGCGCCCAAGTAGTACTCGTTCAAAGAGGAGCACGTGGACACTTTTTTCCAACTGCTTCGGAAGAACAACAAACTGCAGCTCCTAGAGATCAGAAACCAGATGAAGCAGGGAAGATGGATGACCCTAATTACTGTCGTTATCATAGGTTTTTGGGACATCCCACCAGAAAATGCTATGTCTTTAAAGACATTTTACAAAATCTGGTAAATGCTAACGTGCTCACACTAAAGCCCGAGCAGAAGACCATATCCACCAATTTGATAGCAGTCCAGTTCAGTGATTTCCCTCCAATAGCAGCTGCAGACGGTATTATCCCTATTCATAAAGGGGAAATGCACATAAAAAACATTGATTTGCATGGTCAGCAGGACAGGGGTGTTGGCCTTCTTATTTTGATGATGTTTAACAAACAATTTATTACTA
>BQKN01066045.1:618078-633467 GCA_022839385.1 Asparagus kiusianus
ATATATACAAGTTTGTGTTTTTGGTTTTCATGTTTACTTAAATATGAATTTTTGAAAATGTTGAGTAATTAGTTTATAGACTCAACAATAATAGTTTATATCTTTTATTAAGTCTATAAAATTATTTTATAAGGTTTTAAAACACTGTTTAAGTCAAAATGTCAAAAATATGTGTTGTTTAGTTTTTATGTTTTTGGACTATTTTGTAAAATGATGAGTTTTCACAATTGAGAAGTGAAATTTGAAAACTTCCTTTTCCAACATGTTCATAGTCATGTTTATAAACATTCCTCAAAGTTTTATATTTTTAGAATTTATTTGCTATTTTTTAAAGAGGTTTAAAATTTATTTTCACTATTCAAAATAGGTTGATATTGTGTATTAGTCGACTGATGAAAGGGATCAGTCGATAAGAAATCATCTAAAAAGTGTAAAGGTTTCTGTTTTTTACAACTAATAAACTATCAGTTGACCGATGAGGTCATCAGTCGACTGATGAGATCTTTAGTCGACCGATGAGCTGTGAGCTGCCTATAACGGTCAGCTCATCAGTAGACGGATACTATTCATAAGTCGACCGACGGCTTTTCAACGGCTAGTTTTCCAAATTTTTAGGTTTCCTTTATTTTTTAACCTTTTCCTTGGCTTTCTCTTGGTTTTGGGGCTTGTTTTATGATCCTATATATACCCCAATACCCTCTAACTTCTGATGATAATTAAGAGAGGTTTTAAATAAGTTTAAAAGGGTGTTTAAGTTTTGTTTAAGTGTGTTTTTCAAGATTTGTTTTGTGAAGAAAGTTTCACAAGTGGAGGAGATCATCTTTATTGTTTGAGCCTCAATTTAATCCATCACTCCATTTTTTTTAGAGAAGAATTTTTAAACTCAATTCTAGCTTTGTATTTATTATTTGTTGATTATCATCTTCATTAAGCTAAGGTTTATATTGAGTTTATATTTGATTTACTCATAGATTACACACACACACCCCTTGAGTTTTTAGTATTATCACATTAAGTATATTTGGGTTGTGGGGAGTGTATCATTGAGAGTGAACTACATTGAGTTATCATCCATTGTAGAAAACAAACAATTTGTATTTGTGCTTAAATTGTGAGATTACTTTGTAATACACTTGTACACTAAGAGAAGTGTGTGGTGAGAGACGGGGTCGGTTCGAAGAGGAGTGGCGTCGGTAGTAAAGCCTAGAGAGAGGTCATAATTCCGAGCACTTGAGGAAGGACACGGACTAGAAACCAACACTTAGAGGGTGTATAGTGTGATTGCAAGAGTGTTTATTGTACAAGTTTTCGGGGAGCTAAAAAACCGAGATTGTGTTGTTGTAATCGTTTTTTGAGTGAGCATAGTAATGACCATGAATTTTTGATACTACTTTAAAATAATTTTTCTGGTATTTTAAAATATTCAGTTATTATTTTTAAAAGAGTATTTGTATTTTTTTGATTTTCTAGAATTTTCTACGATATAAAAATCCAAATTATATTTATTAAATGATTTTGATAATTATAAATTAACTTGATGTACTGAAAATGTTTAAATTAATATTTGTTATTTATTGTTATTGTTATTATAAATATTGTATTAATTATAATCTTTTTCCCTAATCTTCCTGTATTCACCTTAATTCCCTGTATTTTTTCTTAATATTCTTGTATTTTTCCTTAAACCCTAATCCCCTCTCCTATATAAGTCTTTTTCTCTCTCTCCTTTCATTCTCTCTCTTCCCCTGCTCTCTTTTCATGCCGCCAAAGAACCCATCCTCCCTTCTCTCTCTTCGTTCTCTCTCCCTCTCCTTTATTACCCAGCCTAACTTCACCCTCCACCAGATCCTCTCACCCTCAGCCCGGAGCTCACCCTTGTCATCCCCGAGCTCCGCTCCGCTGCTCCCTCGTCTCCTGCTCAGTCCTTGATGCCACCTCCATCTCCTCGTTGACGACCAGCGCCTCCCCAACAACTCTCCTCCATCCGTTCGCCATCATCCCTAAGCTCCATCCCCCTCAAGCTCAGCACGAGTCGATGCCCTCCATGTCAACGCCCTCAACCATCATCCCGAACTCCCCTGCTCGAGCCTCCTCCAGATCCGCTGTATGCGTCAAAAATTGCCTATAGGTCTTAACGAATAGCTCGGTGTTAAGAAAAGACGATGAACGTCACTATCCAGTTCACAGAAGCTCGACTGACATCGACGAACGCTTAAAGTGGATCGATGAACTACGTGAAAAAACAAAGTTTCAGAATAACGAGGATACGAACTGATCGAGAACCTCGCGTTGCTTACAAAAGGGGAAACACCACTCGTATCCTAGTTTAATCCATAATGATCTAATCATCGGAGCTTATAAATCCCCTCGTCGGCTTTCCAGCGCAATTCGAATCACTCAAATCCGAGTCCGAATGAAGAAGTTACGGCGGAAACGGACGAATATGCAAAAAGAAACGTCTCAGCCTGAGTTGAGACACCCCGAGGTGTCTCGGCCCAAGCGAGACACCCCAAAGTGTCTTGGCCAAGGTCGAGACACCCAAGGGTGTCTCGGCTCAGGCCGAGACATCCAAGGGTGTCTCGGCCTCACTAAGACACCCAAGGGTGTCTCCAGCCCTAAAAATCGGCCGTTATGCAGTTTTAACCATTTGGACTTCCTTGGAGCCTATAAATACAGCCTCAGGACCCTTATTTTTTCAGATCTGGAATTTTAGAGAATTGGCGAAGCCCTGCCGGATTGAAGATTGATTGAGTTCTTCAACACAGGAGAGAAAGCTTCTTCAGATCTACATCACCCGTATCTGTTCCTTAGGATTATCCCGTTGTGGTAATCTTAAGAAGATCAATTTTCTCGCCGTTGTCGAGATAAGCGCTTCTGCTTCTAGATTCCTTCGCGAATCAACGGAGTATTGTATTTGATCTGATTGTCAAGTAGTCCACGGATATCGACATCCCCGTCACCGGCCAAAAACCCACGCAAGCAAGAGACGACGAACGGATCTTGCGTTATTTTCGAGAGAGTTATAATCCTTTATTTCTTTCTTTTGTTGAATATTTGAATTCCTTGTAAACAATTAAAATTATAATGAATTCAACAATGAAGGCAACTTTTAGCGAAAACAAACTGACGACCACAGTGGGAGTCAACAGCTTCGCCGCTGAAGCTGTCGTGCCGCAGCCGACGATCAAGATCCTGGTGTTCGAAGAGGTCGAATACGAATTCGACCAGAAGAAATTAGAGGAATATATTCCCTCCTCCTCCAGATCTTCTTCTTGTAAACGCAGGAAAACCACTGCCGCGAAGAACGTGACTTCAGATCCAAAAACCAAGGCTGATGATCTGAACCCGAATGCAGTGGAAGATTACTCTCTGGCTTCCAAAGAAACCAGATCTAACGTTCGTGACAACTCTTCGAAAGTCAAGGAGTTTCCCGTTGAAAGTGCATCAGTGTTTGACGAAGAGGGCTCGTCAAAGGCGCTGTCAACATCTCGTGCGTCAATTTACCAAGGCTTTGGAGCCTGTTAACGGGATCTGCTATGATGCGGATCTGAAACTCAGAAGGTGCAAAGTGTTCCAGCAACAAGCTTTGGGAACCTCCTCCCAACCACCTACTAACGAATGGGTTCGTGTCAAACGAACCCGTTCAACTCTTGAGGAGCGTATCCACAAGCACCGCGCACTGCTAGCGCAGACGAGGATCCTTGTACGGAAGACATAGGAGTTGCAGAAGGAAAAGGTGGCAAAAAATCCACCAAAATCTAAGCAAGTTTGGATGCCAAAGGCCAAATCAGCACCTAAGGAAAAAGCATCTGAGGCTGTTTTCCGACCTTTGTCAACTCCGATGAAGCCCTATGATAGCGTGGATCTCCTAAAATCTAGAGTCCTATTAAAGGATTGCATCGGTTCTCTGCCCGAGGATCAAGGAAAAGCACCTATTAAGGAAAGTTTGAGACCGTTGAAGGAGTTTCGAGCAAACATCCGGACTGGGGGTCGTACGCGACCTCCTAACAAATTAATTTCTACAACGGCCCGCTTGGGGGTGCGTGCAGAAAACCAGGAGCCCGTTAAGGTTTCACCCTCACAAAGGTGTGATTCCAAGCGTGTGACTCCTGTAGACGCCAACAAGGTGATGTTTACTCAGATGAAAACACGTCAGACAGAAGAATGCGTTATACCTGAGAATTCATGTAAACAGCCGATAGGTTTCTCTAACCGCAACGTCGATGAGTTGTACTATCGGGCTGGGGGTACGAATAAATCTCGAAAGAGAAGTACTCTGGAAGTGGACTCTCACTGTCCGTGTACCAAAATTATCAGGGCAGTATTATCAGCGTGTAGCTACCCCAAGACCGCTCCATAGAGGGTCTCGGTATTTGAAAGGATCTCCACCAGAATGATCAGGACCAAGCCAAGGTGTTTCTATAGAAAAAGACCAGCCGCGCAAGATGACGAACTTCCAGAAGTCACAGTTGATATGGTTGATAAAGGGAAGTCAACGCGAAGCTTCAGTCCTCGTCATTTTTCAGACATATCCCAACATATAACTCGGTTACAGTCGGGAACCGTTAGACAAAAGGACTATCAGAGGATGAATCAAGGATTATCCTCGGATGATGAACCGTCAGATGCCAACTCTGTAGTCGCTTCTAACAAAACGGTATCCAGCCCATGTCAATCCCATGAAGTGTTGATGATTAGCACAGAGGAGGTCACCAAAATGGTTGAGGATGTCTTAGCCAAGCAAAAAGAGAACTTCAAGTTCGAGATGGAAATGGCCATGATGCGAATGAGGGGAGAGCATGATCAACAAATTTGGGTCCTATCCAATCAATTCGGTGAATCTAGCCATCGCAACCTTGCTAACCAAACAGGTAACGATTCAGGGGTGGATGAACGCCTTAATGCTGAGAACCCTCCCTTTGATCAGAATGCTGGGGGTGGTCCCACTAAGGACAATAATACTGGGGGTGGTCCCACCAAAGATAACAATACTTAGGGTGGCCCCGTTATTCCTCTCAGGAATTGTCTAAGATCTGATACAGACGAGGACGATAAAATAAAGGACCTCGAGAGAAAAATCAACGCGCTGATGTCTGTTCAGGGGATAAAAAGGACCGGTATTCCATCTTCCTACCCAAGAAAGTGGGATTCGATCCCATATCCGGCAAAGTTTAACTTGATCAACTTCACGCCGTTTGACGGAAATGGTTCCCTTACTCAGCTAAGTCTCATTTGGGAATAATTTCTGGCAACGAGCCCTTGATGGTGCGGTCATTCGTTGGCACCCTTCGCGGGCTTGCCTTCGATTGGTACCATCGTCTCAAGCCCGAAAGCATCAACAGCTGGGAGGACATGGAGAGCATGTTCCTCAGTTATTTCTTCAATGATGACGCCGAAGTGTCAATCAGGACACTCTTCGATGAGAAACAAAAAGACGGAGAGTCGGTGGATACCTTCATCAAACGCTTCCGCAATCAAGCAATGAACTATAAGGATCCCGTCATGGAGGAATTCGTCTTGCAGACCTGTTATAATAACTTATCCATTAACATCTTGGACGTTATGGGAGTAGAGCCGCTCAATACTTGGAAAAAGTTAAAGGTGCGCGGAGAGCAGACCGAACATTTCCTCAGAAGGAGGAAGGTCGAAAGAAGCCAACCGATGGCTAACCCTCTGAATCTGAGTCTCGTTTCCCATGATGAAGGGAACGCACCTACAACAGTTGTTGATGTTAATCAGATATCACAACAGCAGCCCCGAAGATAGCAGAAGACTTCGGATCCGAGGCTCCAAAAAGAGTACTCATTCAAAGACGAAGACGTTCCAGCCATCTTTGAAACCCTTCTTGAAAACAACAAGATCAAGCTACCACCCATCACGAATCAGGAGGAGGCTGACAGTACTGCGGATCCGAAGTACTACACGTACCACAAGAGGATCATTCATCCCACCAAGGCTTGCTTTACTTTAAAGAATAGCATCCAGACCTTGGTTGAAGCCGGTGTCATAACGCTAGGATAAGCCAAATGAGAACGGTAACACTCCGACAAGTATAAGAGTATAAACTGCTCCTTCCAACACTCCGACAAGTATAAGAGTATAAACTACTCCTTCCGATACTCCAATTGGTATATGAGTCTAAACTATTTCCTACCATTGAAGGAAAGTTCCTGGAGAATTTTATACGTAATATTCTTAAGGATAACCCGATCATGTAACCAAATACAATGATAAACCTAGTTTCGCGAAGAAGCTGGGGATGGATGATTCATATAACAGGAAGTTCTCGGAAGAATACTATATGTAATTTTCTTAGGGATAACCCGATCATTACAAACAAAGTGATAAACACTAAACCCCCACTGTGATTTCCGAACACTCTTTTGCTGAGACGAGATTCGATCTCTTCGTTGGATCAATCTTCCCTCACAAAACTCCTATTGGTGTTTGACGACTCACAGTCTTCCACCACAAAATCCCCCACCGATCAGACTAAATGACGGTAGGACCACCAAAAATTCCTTTTGGTTGAATCCACTCAAACTTCCTGTTATGTCTGTGCACTCAACACTCCCATTGTTAGAGTCTGGACATAATACTTAGTATTTTAATATCCTGATCATTGACAATTGTTAAACCCCTCCGTGTTAAGTATTTATCACTTAACATCAGGAACCCCCTCTGAGTGACTTGTACAAGTCAACACTCCCATTATGATTTGTACTCCCACTCCCACTTGGTCAAACCTTCCTACAGTTAGGGCCACAACCAAAATCCCCTCTCGATTCCTTCAATGAACAAGAGGTCCACTATCAATTTGAGCAATCAAACCTATAAAAGTTAGGATTGTCTCCAACCTCACTTAGTCAAACCTACAGATAGTTAAGACTAAGATCGAGTTATTCCTTTCGATAAATGAAAGACTTCCATCTTTTCCTTTTCAGCCAAACCTATAAAAGTTATGGTCGAAATCGGAATTTCCCCTCAATAAATGAGGAACTCTTTTATTGGATCAAGCAATCAATCCTATAAAAGTTAGGGTTGTTTGAATCTTTTCGATTCTCGGAGTGGAGATCCCACTCCTAGTTTCATCTTTCCGGATTCTGGGGGTGGAGATCCCACCTCGAGTTTCCTTTTCAACTGAAGATAGAATATAAAATTCTTCCTCTTCAGTGCTGGGAGATAGAATATAAAATTTTTTCTCTTTCATTTTTGGGTTCGTCTTTACCATAAACAAGATCTGGGGCTAAGAATATAAAATTCTTCCGCCCCAACATCGGGTTTGTCTTTACCCTGAGAAAAGACACGATTTTCAGCTTCCAATCTGCGCACTTTATGCACGGGGAATTTTATCTCGACTCCTAAATAAAGATAGGCCTACGCCTAATACGCGTTGCCGGTTTAGTCTTTAGCCGATTAAAAAAGACACCAGAGTCTAAGTCTGGGGAATTTTATCCCGAAGCCGGAGAAGGGGTAAGCCATCACTTAACACGTGTTGCCGGGTGCCATATTCCCGTAAGAAATAGAGAAGTCTATGTATTCAAAATCATAGCATTAAGTCTAAGAGAAACAATTCTTTTAGCACAACGTTACATGTGAAACGGGTTTTAATAATTCACATGCTAGCCTGATTCAAACGGTAATCGGCAATGGCACATCAAACCCGTTGAAGGCTGGGGGTTTGCCAAAAATCCTAAGTTTATGTCTAACACACATCGTCGGTTTAGTCTTTAGTCGATTGAAAAAGACACCAGAGTCTAAGTCTGGGGAATTTTATCCCGAATCCTAAGTAGGGATAAGTCAGCGCCTAACACATGTTGCCGGTTAGTCCTTAACCGTAAAAAGGGACAAAAGCCCACATATTCGACATTGTGACAGGTTGTTATTCATAACACCAAAATCCGTGTTTCACACGCACGGGGAATTTTATCCCGAAGCCTAAGTAGGGATAAGTCAGCGCCTAACACGCGTTGCCGGTTAGTCCTTAATCATAAAAAAGGACAAAAGCCCACATATTCGACATTGTGGCAGGTTGTTATTCATAACACCAAAATCCGTACTTCACACGCACGGGGAATTTTATCCCGAATCCTAAGTAGGGATGAGTCAGCGCCTAACACGCGTTGCCGGTTTAGTCTTTTACCGATTGAAGAAGACATCAGAAATCCGAGTCTGGGAATTTTATCCTGAATCCTAAGTAAGGATGAGTCAACGCCTAACACGCATTGCCGGGTAGTCTATTCCCGTGACAAAGACAAAGTCTACGTATTCAATATCGTAGCATCAAGTCTAAGGGAGTTCATTCCTTTAGCACAACGTCACATGTGGAACGGACTTAAAACAATCCGCATGTAAGCCCGATTCAAATGGTAATCGGTAAAGACACGTCAAATCCGTTGAAGGCTGAGGATTTGCTAAAAATCCTGAGTCAACGTCTAACACGCATTGCCGAATAGTCTATTCCTGTGAGAAAGATGAAGTCTACGTATTCAATATCGTAGCACTAAAAGAGTTAACTCTTTTAGCACAACGTTACATGCAGAACGGGTTTGAACAATCTGCATGCTAGCCCGACTCAAACGGTAGTCGGTAAAGGCTCATCAAACCCGTTGATGGCTGAGAATTTGTCAAAAATTCTATAAATACGAGTCATTGACGCACCAACTCTGTTAGTTGGTCTCGTGACTCGAGCATCCAACAACATCAGGATAAGGTCCATATCTGTAGACGAAACAACTTTAACAGTTGGTCCTGCAGCCCCTCTGGTAGCCTGCTCCGCCAACATGTCAACTAATAGTCTAATGTCAGATCCGGAGAAACTCAGTGCTGAGACATACACATGTTCCTCAAAACCTATATCATGGAAGGTCTCGTCCTCGATTGGTCTCCCTAACACAGCACCTGCGCGAGAATTTAAGTACTGAACATATATAAAAAAGGACGGGAAAAGAGGGAAGAGTTCAGATTTATCCGCAGTAGTGACTGAAGATTCTTTTGCCCCGGTATCCGTGCCTGGACTCTTCAATTTGTCTAAAAGAGAATGAAGCACGGAAAGTTATTAAAGGAGAAATAAATCCTGAATTCCCTAACTCCTTTAATTACTGCTCGGGTAGCGTATTATCAGAATTAAATATACCTGAGCATAGAACTGTCGGCTCGACGCTATCAGCCTGCTCAGCATCCCTGTTTGTTTTAACATCCATAGGCTCATCATGAATGGCATCGCACATCTGCTGAACGAAGCTATCCAAATGGCCAGGATCGGAGAATACAGAGTCTCGTGGAAGTCCACCTTCATCATGGTTGCCTGGAACACGGAACATGATTAAGTTTGACGAATAAAAAAAAAGAGAATCATATTAAAGCAATAAAGACAATAGAGTATTACCCTCTTCTTCGCCAGTGGTGCCTCCTAATTCTGCTCCGTAGGTGCGCTTACCAGTATGCGGCTTATGAGTGGTTTTCTTCCGTTTCAGAATACGAACTGTTACAAAACCAATAGGTCATTCATGCATGAACTTAGTACGCATCTCAACCTGTGTGGGAGCCTTATCGCTAGGACGGGACCTCGAATAGCGAGAAGCGAGCGACTCATGCTCATCAACCATTCTACCTGGGGTGATAAGAGTCATCTTGTTAGGATAAGTGAATAAGACCTTTCGCTCTGGTTTCTGGAAAGCCAATTGAGATCTAGAAAGGATATAACGTTGATGCCAACGAAAGAGGGCTAGATCCATTAATCCTGAAAAGAAAGAGTCGGACAAACCTATAGTAGGTTCTTCCCCGTTGGTACCTATGTCCACATATTCTTCCTCAGAAGTCTCATCCACATCATCAGTAGGAAGGAGTTCTTCATCATCCTCCATCTTGTCTCTTCTCAAAAGGGAGGGTTTGGCAGGCCTTTTCCCCTGCTTCTTCGAAAGCTCGGCCTTACGAGCAGCCTTGATGGTGATTTGAACCAAATGCTCAGCCTCCAACTCTGAAAGACTCCTCACGCCTAAAAACTCATTGGTAGAAAGGAACTACTTGCAACTGAGAAAAGTAAGCAACGGCTTGCGCTTAGAGGAAGGAAGAGCGAAGTAGGCTCCAGTGCAGCCCACCATAGTCCAAAGCCATGCTCGAACGCCGTCAATAAGCCCTCCCTTAGTCCTCAAACCACAGCTCGAATTCCTAACATATAGTTGGTTGTAACCGAACTGACGAGCGAAGCAGCACGGAAGATAAGGCTCTATGTGGTAACGATTCTTCACTCGAAGAACAAGGTATCCAACGCGAATGTTCACCAACCAACGGAAACAACCAGCGTTAAGAGAAGTCCGACCAGTCCTGGGTTTTTCCTTATCAATCAACACATCATCGTGACGGCCCGAGAAGCAAGGGAAACACTTGAAGAACTCCCAGCTCTTACGAACTTGAAGCTCTCGCTGTACATCAGTGAACGTCTTCCCGAACCATATACTCCTTTCCAACAGTTGCACAAAAGGAATGGAGACATCAACAATACTGGGCACAGACATTAAGTCAAGACGATGAAGAACGAGCCACGCCATCAGGTATGTATACGGAAGCTCGGCCTTTACAGAAATAAGCTCTGTCGATAGTTCAGAACCCACCTGTGTAAAACCATCGATCAAATACCTACGTCCACAATGGATGCCAGCAACCATCGCCGGAAGCAGAGAAAGCTCCCTCCCATAAGCTAGTTGAACGGCAGGGAAGAGCATCTCGAGAGGTAAGGCGTCAAAAAACTGATATGGAACGACGCACTTCATCAACCAGATAGCAAGATAGCCTTCTAGCAGAGTCTTGGTCTGAATAGACTTCTGTGCATGATAAAGGAATGTCCGAAACTTGGTCCCTATAGAAAAGCTCCCTCAGCACCGGCAATAGTGAGAGAGAAAGTCTCAGCCTTCTCCATTAACTCATTAACGACAGAAGGTGTCAAAACGTCTAACTCACGAACAGTCTCGCTTAAATCACCCTCCAAATGTTGGAATAGATAAACGGCGATCTGCTTCAAGCTGATCTGTCTCTTCCTCTTCGCCTGAGTGGTCACTTTGATTAGAGATGTATAATAGTGACACGTAAGATCCCAAAGTGTGTCATACATATCGGGCGAATCCTTCTTCATCCACTCCAATTGCATGTTTGAGGGAAAGTACTCCTGGTACGGACAATCCCCCATCGGAAGACCAGAAACTTTGTGCATCTCATGCAAAGCTAACCCTAACTCTCCACAGCAAGATAGAAATGTGTTACTATCAGGGACATATGTTTCTAATAATGCTAGGAAATGGCGACAGCTGATCGGGAATCCATACATGGTGGCTCGTATAGGCGCATACAACCCACTGCTTCTCAGATCACTCTCCTAACGTCCCAAGACGTAACCAGTCATACGTGTCCACCATCCCTTGGGTTGTGAATAAACCCAACCAAAATATCTAAAATCCGGTGGAGGTAACTTCCTCCCAAGCTTAGCCAAACGATTCCTCACAGTAGGAGCAGCTGCTAATACCTCGTATGGGGGTGCGGTATCAAGACCCAGAATCCCTGGTCGAAGACCGCGAATATAATTATGCCCATCGGAGCCTGGAGTCTTGTGGTGGGAGATATATCCACAATGAACTCGGTCACCATCATCTGTAAGATTCTAGGACATCTGTCGCTGTACAGCCTGTGCCTCCAAATGAGTAAAGGAATGCTGACGGTGAATGGAAGGAATATAAAGAAGAGCTCCTTCATCATTATTCAACCAGTGCTCATCAGCAAAAGTCAACCTAGCCGGATCCTCAACGGAATCTCCAAACAGATAACCAGGCCTCTCTAAAGCCTGAGTAGAAATGGAGTCTACGGTAAAAGGAGCATCAGTAATCAACTAGAGTAATGAACGACGTCCCCCATCTCGTATCAAACGACAGGATTCATCGAAACGATTTCTATCAAACTGAGGAAGCGGACCAATAGCCTGCCTATCAGCAATAGAAGAGAAAACCTCTCCACTGCAACCACTAGTAGCATGAGGGGGAAGACTGTTCGTGGGAAATTCAACTGCAACAAAACAAGGGTAGAATCAGAAAATTATCTATCAATTATACAATGACAAAATTCATCTCACAAGATGGCGAGATAAGATCATCCATTGGGCAATTGGCAAGACGATTTTAAGTGTCCTACACTGGAAGAGCGGTATGCATCGTCACGTAAGCAACGTGGTAACGCACCCCGACCTACATAGTGTAAGACAACATGAAATCGCCCCAACATGCCGGAAGACTTGAATTGGCCAAGCCAAACAAATCTGAAACCTTGATCCCCGTGAAGGAGGATATCGGTTCTTCCCGAATGACCCGCGAAGGGGGCAAACGAGGGTATAATAGAACCACGAATTTCATAAAACCTCGATCCCCACGAAGGAGGATATCGGTTCTTCCCGAATGACCCGTGAAGGGGGCAAACGAGGGTATAACAGAACCATGAATTTCCTAAAACCTCGATCCCCGCGAAGGAGGATGTCGGTTCTTCCCGAATGACCCGCGAAGGGATCAATCGGGGATACAGAAAGCACACATGCTCACCCCCGAAAGAGAAAGCCGCAGAGGAGGGTGCCGTGGGAGCCTCCCTCTCGCTATGCTGTGAAAAGGAGCGACTCCTATGAAATCGCTGTCAGTGCGGAGACATGGAGAACCTGCAATGAAAATCGACGGATCAGGTACAATCATAAATCTGAACGCCTGAGAGTTAAAAGAGAAATTAAGAACTTTAACTAAAATCCTATAAAATAAATAGGATTTTATAGTTGAAGTCTAATTAAACCTATGAGTTTTGTGCATGCAAACAATAAGCTCAAATTGCGGTATAAACCCTCATGATAAAATTTTCGGTGAAATACCCAAAATACCCCTCGTGTTGCAGGCTAAATTCTAGTCATGGACACACTCGATTTAGGCCATGATCATCATGTTTGTTCACCTAACACCCCCAATATCTCACAATTTTGGCTAACTTTACAAATAAACCCTTCTGTAAAGTTTGGCCAATCTTGCAAATAAACCCCTCCACAAATTTCGGTCTAGTTTCCACATACCCTTCTCAAAATTTTGGTCATGAATTTGTGGTCTAAACTCTTGGTATTTAAGCCCTAAAATTTTAGCGCTTTTGCATAAAAAACCCTCCACAATATTCGGTTGCCTTTTGTAATTAAACCCCTCAAACAAGGTTGATTCTTTTGTATGAAAACACCCCTCAAAGTTGGGCCAAATAGGTGTGGAATTTCAGTCCCAAATTTCAGTCCACTTTTGCACAAAAGTCCCAAATTTCATCCCACTTTTGCACAAAAACCCCTAAATTTTGGCCATATTGCATTCTTGCATAAAACTCCCCAAATTTTGGTCCATACACACAATCCATCATCAATATCCTATCTTTTTCACAAAACCCAACTCATGAGAACAAAAAGATATGATCTTGGCATATGAATTCATGTCATACCCCCATCATAAGCATAAAGTTTTAATCTTTCTCAAAAAAAAAGAGGAGAGAGTTAAAGAGGAGATTACCCAAACCAAGAGCTTGAAAACTCAACTCCAAAAGATCAAGTCTTGAACTTGAAGATGAAAGGAACCCTAGCTTGAGAGGAGGGATTTTCGGCCAAATAGTGAGGATATAAAATCCGAATTTTTTTTGGGTTGAGGGTTTTTTAAGAGGAGAGTTCTAATGGGTTTGGAGTTCTTAAAAGAGGAGAACAATGGTGTTTGGATAAGAGGGGAGAAGGAGAGGGAGTTTAAGGGGGAAAGAATTCTTTTGAAAATTTTGAAAGAGGGGGAACAGTACATAACACAAGAGACAAAAAAAGGAGGGGGGGGGGGAAGAGACACTATGGTGTCTCAGCGTTTGGGCCGAGACACCCAAGGGTGTCTTGACCCAGTTCGAGCCTCTGGATGCGGTTATCAAGCCTAAACTTCGCCCATTTCCTCGGTTATTGGATATTTCGATAAAAACCAACACTAGTCAATATCGGGTGATTCAAAACCCTAAGGTTGACGTCGGTCAACGCGTAACCCTAGGTCAACACTGGTCAATACGTTGTGATGAAAAAGTCAACATCGGACGATTCAAAACCTTAGGTAAACGCTGGTCAATGCGTAACCCTAGGTCAATGCCGGTCAACGCGTTGCGATGAAAAAGTCAACATCGGACTATTCAAAACCCTAAGATTGACGTCGGTCAACGCGTAACCCTAGGTCAACGCCGGTCAACGCGTTGCGATGAAAAAGTCAACATCGGACGATTCAAAACCCTAGGTCAACACCGGTCAACGCGTAAACCTAGGTCAGCACCGGTCAACGCGTTGCGATGAAAAAGTTAACATCGGACGATTCAAAACCCTAAGGTTGACGCCGGTCAACGCGTAACCCTAGGTCAACGCCAGTCAATGCGTTGCGATGAAAAGTCAACATCGGACGATTCAAAACCCTAAGATTGATGCCGGTCAACACGTAACCCTAGGTAAACGTCGGTCAATGCATTACTATGAAAAAGTCAACATCGGGCGATTCAAAACCCTAGGTCAATGCCGATCAACGCGTAACCCTAGGTCAACATCAGTCAACGCGTTGCGATGAAAAAGTCAACGTCAGGCGATTCAAAACCCTTGGTCAATGCCGGTCAACGCGTAACCCTAGGTCAACGCTGGTCAATGCATTGCGATGAAAAAGTCAACGCCAGGCGATCAAAACCCTAAGGTTGACACCGGTCAACGTGTAACCTTAGGTCAACACCGGTCAACGCATTACGATGAAAAAGTCAATGTATGGTAATCTGAAACCCTAAGTCAGCACGATGCGACAGGGATAGTCAGTTCTAAGTCAACTCAACGATACGAACAAAACTCAACTCATCAGTTTTATATTTGAGACTTCGAAGATGGCCAGAAGATAAACGTAGCGCCGAAAGAACTTCAGCTATTCGTCAAAGCATCAAATATATTGAAAATTGAAGGAGTCAAGAATTGAAGCTAATTACAGGTCCTTTACGCCGACTGAAGGCTGGATCAATCACATCCAAAGTATTCCAGCCTCTTCTATAAAAGAAACGAGACTGGAACGCTTTGGAGGGGTTATTTTTAGGCATCGAAAATTACCTATAGGTCTCCACAAATAGCTCGGTGTTAAGAAAAGACGATGAACATCACTCCCCAGTTCACAGAAGCTCGACTGACGTCGACGAATGCTTAAAGTGGATCGACAAACTACGTGAAGTAACGGAGTTTCAGAATAACGAGGATACGAACTGATCGGGAACCCCTCATTGCTTACAAAAGGGGAAACACCGCTCGTATCCCAATTTAATCCATAATGATCTAATCATTAGAGCTCATAAATCTCCTC
>BQKN01066045.1:648467-678741 GCA_022839385.1 Asparagus kiusianus
TAGTAGTAAATTGTTTGTAAATCATCATCAAAACAAGAAGGCCAACACCATCGATTGGTGATTATTTTTCATCACTAAAATGGCTATAATAGTTGGCCCCTTTTACTTAGAGTCAGCCTAGGCCGGGTCAGAGTGAAATATAACAGTTCTTGCTGAGTCATGAGAGGCATTAATGAGGAATGTGAAAAGTTCCTTTGGATGCGACGTGGCCAACGTCAGCGAATTCTTTTCAACTACTGCCACTTCGTATTTTGTGTAAGATTGCGGGCTATTCAAAGTGAGCACGCTTTGTCTCGGTTCAAGAAAAGATGATTGGAATTCTGGAATTAATCTGGGCTGTCGGTTAGGGTTCAACCCTCCTGTTGAAAGTCTGACACTTAGAGGTCTAGTTACATAATAAATAGGATTGTCGTGGCGAGGGAGCGGTTACTATTTTTTGAAATTCTGTATTAACTGTTGCCAAGCACTATGACTAACTTTTTGGGCAACGATTCACAGTACTAATGGCGATTTCTGGTCTTAACGCTAGGCAAGAGATGTTGGCAGAGATCCATTCCATGGTGACGCTACCTCAACTCAGATCTCTCCATGGGAAATACGGTATCCCCCACAGTTACGAGCTGATAGCGCCGACGAGGTCGCAGGTAGTTTACGACCATGATGGAAGTTGGGCTCCTCTTTATCTGAAGTATTTTGAGTTTGACATATGCTTGCCTCTGCATACCTTCCTCCGCCTCATGTTTAGGGCTCTAGGGGTATCGCCGATACAGATGAAGTCTAACGTCATTGCTATGTTGGTAGGGTACGTGGTCATCTGTAGGTGGTTGGAGGTTGAGCCATCTATGAATGTGTTGGGTCATCTGCTGGGCGTCCAAGTGCACCAAAAACAAGCCCACTACCACTTTCAAGTGGTGGGCAAATTACGGATCGTTCTTGATCTTCCGGACTTGAACAAAGATTGGAAGAAGAGACTCATCTGGGTCTCGGGAGACGACTCAGAGTTGGACTGCTAGAATTGACCCAACATAATAAGGGGGGCCCTAACGGTGGGGGCACTGTCCGATGCAGAGAAGCGGGCTCTGGATCTGATTAGGGCATATGCCGACTCTCGTAGGATGGAGCACCTGCTCGACAACTCTGTTTTGAGAGTTGTCGGCGAATCCGCTAAGCCACCTTCTGCTAAGGACCAACAGAGGGCGGCCAGGCTGACTGTCCCTGTCGAAGAAATTGATAGGGTGTTGACAGCTCCACCTGTCGAGCCTCAGGAAGAAACACCGACGAGGCTAGTGAAGTGCCTTCGCCAGGACTTGGCCCCTAGGGGGACCATATAATGTGCGGAATTTCAAATCTAAAAATATCCTCATAATTTGAAAAATCAAAGAAGACAACTACATACTTCAGAAAACAAAACGAAAATGTTCTTACATTTGGAAAAATCAATGTAAACGCCCTCTTTCTCCCAAAAATTAGGAGAACAGTCTCCACACTTGGAAAAATCAACTAGCACGTTGTGTGTGTGTCATTCACGCATCGCGTTTACTACACTAATTCTTTTTTAAAATTTATCAATGAGCAAAAAATTAATATGAAAATTTAAGGCATCCTTGTCTCACTGATTGACTCTGGGCTGGAAATCCGGAGGGGACCAACTCTGGTTGAACCTCATTTTTAACTGGCTCAGACTGGTCTCGGTCTTCGGATATTGATGAGTAAGAAGTGACATCTATGAAATATATTAACGTTCGTACCCTTGGTATCTAAAAAGCTGTTCTTTTAGGGCACTAAAAGCCGCGTTGCGCTAGCAGAGGAATCCCTTTCTTCTCCAAATGTAAGGCATCGTCTTAAGTTGCGAGCCACGTGTCACTCTCTTCAAAGAATATACATCGATCAACCTCTTCATTCATTAATTAATCTCACTGCACCCTGTTGAAATTTGAAGATGCGTCATCCTCTACAATGTGCTTCTCCTCGGAGCCTAAGCTTCTTCAGAGTCCTCCAACCTGGCTTCATTAATAGACTGGTCTCTCTCTCTCTCTCTCTCTCTCTCTCTCTCTCTCTCTCTCATCTCTTGAGAGGGTTTGAGCGTTTTTAATGGGTTAAGTGAAAAGTACATGCACGCCCAAGCTTGTTGCAGGTTTTGTGACATCTACCTGATCTCTTAACGCAGCGACTCCCGACTAAGTTCGTGACGAATGTGCTTGCAACGAAGGAGATCAAGGTCGAATCGGCCTCGTTGGTGAACCCAACCGGCGCGTCATGGAACGTGGAAGTTCACGCAAATGTGGATCAAGAACTGTACATCGGAGGGCTTGGTTGGTCTGATCTAGCCCATGCTCATAGTTTGGGGTTGGGATATTTCTTGGTATTCCGATATCGAGGCGATATGGCCTTCGATTTCCGAGCATTTGATCTCAGCACCTGTGAGATATCGTATCCTTCAGTTTCTCAGAGAGTTTCTAAGAAATTGAAGCAAAGAGTGCCGGTGTTGGTACGTGTTAAAGAGGAGGACAAACGTAGCAATTTCAGTCCTGGTATCTTCACTAAATTAATGAATTTTGTTCTTATTTTTATTTTTATTTTATTTTTATTTTTATTTTTTGGTTAAATTGCTAATAGGGCTCCTCTTAATTAGCATCATTGTTTTGAACATACAACTAGTACAGTTGTTTTTTTTAAGTCACAGCTTTGTTGGGAAGAAATATTTGGAGGTGATGGAGAAAGTGTTTAAGAATTCGGGAAACAATAGAAAATTTAGGAATAAGAAGATTTTTATTTCTTTTGAACATTTTAGAACAACTTGGAACTTCTTGATTACAAATGAGAGGGAATGGGAGGTATTTATATGCTCCAAAGTATAAAATATCTAGAATATTTTAATATTCCTAAATCTAAAGAGTTCTAGCATAATATCTAGAATTTTATATTACAATTATCTAGAGAAATATCTAGATATTCATTCTCTATAATTTTCTAGAACATTTTAAGGAGGTGGAGATGTTTAGATATTTCTAGAGAAAACTCTAGAATTTGGATCAAGTATTGGGTTTGGCCCAACAAGTGATAATTGGATCATTGATCCAATAATTAAACTTGATCCAAAATCAAGTTTACTTTTCAACACCCCCTCTTAAACTTGATTTTGCTACTCCAAGCAAACTCCTCATCTTGATAAAATCATCGCGCTTGAGAGGCTTGGTGAAGATATCAGCTACTTGATCATTCGTCTTCACGTACTCCAATTGAACGTCCCTCTTGGTAACACACTCTAATGTAGTGATAACGAGTGTCAATGTGCTTACTTCGATCATGAAAGATTGGGTTCTTCGCCAAAGCTATTGCTGACTTATTATCCACTAAGATCTTCGTTGGCTCCTTTTGTGGCAAACTCAACTCCTTTAATAGGTTTCGTAACCAAACAACATGACAAACACATGAAGTAGCCGCTACATACTCCGCTTCACAAGTAGAAAGGGTGACAATTAGTTGATTCTTTGACATCCATGTGAAAGTTGTATCTCCAATGAAGTGCACGAATCCGCTTGTGTTTTTTCGGTCATCTACGTCTCCACCCCAGTCGCTATCGCTAAATCCAACAAGCTTGTAATCGTCAGAAACAGAGTAATACAAGTCAAAGTTTATGGTACCTTTGATATAGCGAAGTATCCTTTTAGCTGCCTTCTTTAACCTCAAGACTTTGTCTTCTTCTCCCTTGATTATGTAGCCTTGTGGTTGCTCAATGTAAACTTCTTCTTCAAGATCTCCATTTAAGAAGGCTGATTTGACATCCATTTGATATATCCTCCAATTGTTTTGAGTTGCCAATGAAATGATTAATCTAACAGTTTCTAGACGAGCAACAGGAGCGAATACCTCGTCATAGTCGATTCCCGCCCTTTGACTATAACCTTTTGCCACCAATCTTGCCTTGTATCTTTCAACTTCTCCTTTAGAGTTCTTCTTTTCTTTGTACACCCACTTCACACCGATCGCCTTATGCCCATTTGGAAGTGAAGCTAACTCCCATGTCTCATTCTTTTATATCGCCTTGATCTCTTCATCCATTACATTTCTCCATGTCTTCTTCTTCATAGCTTCTTCGAAATTCACGGGCTCGCAATTCGCAAATAGACAAAATAAAATAAGATTGTCTTGATTTTCAGTTACCTCGTAAAGTTCTTGCAGACTTCTGAAACGTGGAGTCCTTTCGCTCGAACTTTCATCTTCTTGAGAACTCGTTGTTGGTGAAGTTGGTGGGGGTAACAGGCTCCTCTCTTGGTTGCTCCAATTTATCTTCTTCAACATGTGGAAAGAAGTTGTAGTCTTCATCATTTGATCTCCAATCCCATTCTCCTTCTTCATCAAAGATAACATTTTGACTGATGATTGTCTTCTTTGTATCAGGATTGTAGAGCTTGTAGCCTTTGGAGTTGGCATCGTAACCAATGAAGATGTACTTCTCACTTTTGTCATCTAGTTTGCTCCGCTTCTTGTCCGGTACATGAGCGTGAGCAAGGCTTCCAAAGACTCTTAGATGAGAAACACCGGGCTTCCTTCCGCTCCAAGCTTCTTGTGGTGTTTTTCTCAAAACACTTCTTGTTGGAGATCGATTTGATAGATAAACCGCGCATGCAACTGCTTCTGCCCATAACTCTTTTGGTAGTTTCTTACTTTTGAGCATGCTCCTCGTCATTTCAAGGATTGTCCGGTTCTTCCTTTCCGCAACTCCATTTTGTTGAGGGGATCTCGGCACCGTCAATTGTCTTCGAATACCGTTATCTTCACAATACTTCTCAAATTCCTTGGATGTGAATTCTCCTCCACGGTCGGATCTCATGGCTTTGATCACAAGGTCACTTTCCTTCTCGACATGGGCTTTGAACTTTTTAAAGTTTTTAAACACTTCTGATTTTTCCTTCAAAAAGTAAACCTATGTTTTTCTTGAAAAATCATCAATAAAGAGAAGAAAGTAGTTACTTTTACCGAGTGATCTTGGTTTGATCGGGCCACATACATCTGTATGTATGAGTTCCAATGGCTTCCGCGCTCTTGTGTCTGACTCCTTTGGAAAGCTCATTTTGAATTGCTTTCCATGTAGACACCCTTCACACACTTGATTTGGATGGTTGATGCAAGGCAATCCTCTCACCATCTCCTTTTTAGAAAGTAGCTCTAATCCTCCAAAGTTGAGATGCCCGAATCGAAGATGCCAAAGCCAGGACTCCTCCTAGTAGCACATCTTGAGACATTGTACGATGTCATTTTGAATGTTAAGAACAAACATTCTATTCTTTGACATCGGTACCTTGGTAATGAGATTATTTTCTTGGTCTCTTATAAAAAGGTTATTATCCTTTAATCGAATATCATAATCTGTCTCTAAGAGTTGTCCAAGGCTCAATATATTGGTCTTCATGCTTGGGATATAGTAAACGTTGGAAATAAATTGATGATCTTCATTCTTCAATCGGATGAGAATATTTCCTTTACCTTTCACTTCCATCTTCGATTCATCTCCCAAAGGCGCATTTCCTTTCACCGATTCATCAAGCTCTACGAACATGCTTCTTTTCCCGCACATGTGATTGCTTGCACCGCTATCGAGGTACCACTTGTGAACCTCATCTTGTTCATCTTTCTTGTAAGCCATCAATAGCATATCATCTTCTTGGCTTCTTTCTTTAACATAATTGGACTTCTCTTCAACTCTATTATTGTTCGGAACTTTGCATTCGGAAGCATAGTGTCCAAACTTTCCTCAATTATAGCATTTAACGCTTGACTTATCGTACCTTGATTTTTGATTTCCTCTCCCACGGCCTCTTGATGAGCTTTCTCCTCTTTGGTTGGTGTTGTCATCATGAGGCCTCCAACCTCGTCCATTTCCATATCCACGACCTCGTCCTCGGACTTGACCACCACCTCGTCTTTGATAACTTCGTCCGCTTTCTTCTTTAGTTTGATCAATCCGCATTTTGAGTACTTGTTCTGCAATATCTTCCTTCTTCTTCTTTTTTTCTTCATAAGCTTGTAACGACCCAAGAAGTTGCTCCATCGTCATAGCCTCCAAGTCCTTTGTTTCTTCAATGACAGTGACAATATGCTCGAATTTTGGATCCAACGATCTAAGAACCTTCTCCATGATTCTCACCTCATCTAACTTCTCGCCATTTCTCTTTAGGTTATTGATAACCATTAAAACTCTTGAGAAGTAATCGGAGACGAGTTCACCTTCCTTCATTTGCAACGCTTCAAATTCTCCTCTTAGAGTTTGAAGACGTACCTTCTTGACTTGATCTGCTCCCTTGTAAGAAGTTCGAAGCTTCTCCCATGCTTCTTTGGCCGTCTTTGCTCCCGCGACCTTCTCGAATGTATCTTCATCTAGACCTTGATAGATTAGACAGAGAGCCTTCTTGTCTCTCTTCCTTGAGTCTCTCAAACTATCCTTTTGAGTTTGAGATAGACTACCATCATTCTCCGGTTCAATGAAGCCTTTCTCGACTATCTCCCATACGTCATGTGCTCCTAGGATAGCCGTCATTCTTAGACTTCAATTGTCTTAGTTGCTCTTTGTGAGCATCGGGACTTGAAAGGGAACACCGTTACTCGCCATCTTCAAGGGAATCAACCTGGCTCTGATACCACTTTGTTGGGAAGAAATATTTGGAGGTGATGGAGAAAGTGTTTAAGAATTCGGGAGACAATAGAAAATTTAGGAAGAAGAAAATTTTTATTTCTTTTGAACACTTTAGAACAACTTGGAACTTCTTGATTACAAATGAGAGGGAAGTGGAGGTATTTATAGGCTCCAAAGTACAAAATATCTAGAATATTTTAATCCTAACTCTAGAGAGTTCTAGTATAATATCTAGAATTTTATATTATAATTATCTAGAGAAATATCTAGATATTCATTCTCTATAATTTTCTAGAACATTTTAAGGAGGTGGAGATGTTTAGATATTTCTAGAGAAAACTCTAGAACTTGGATCAAGTATTGGGTTTGGCCCAACAAGTGATAATTGGATAATTGATCCAATAATTAAACTTGATCCAAAATCAAGTTTACTTTTCAACAGGTAGACCCCTGGGTTTAATTTAATTTTTTTTGACTCTTTTACCCCTGTGTGACGCTTTGATTGATACATCTCCATGAAAACCTCACAGATATTATCTCCGGGTGAAATTAGTGACTCTAAATGACGGTAAAGGGTCAAGTTTAGACGTTAGAGGGTCTATCCCAATATGAACTACACGAGTTCCAAGTTCAAACGGTGATAGTACAAGGGGTTTATGTGCAATAATATTTTCCAGTAATTAAAAGTTTTATGCATTTTCTGTTATTGCAGAATCAACAGTGTCATGTATCAGGAATAAGGAGAAAGAGCTTATGAAGAGTAATGCCATCAGAGGAGTACGTTTTGAGGTGGAACTAACTTCTTACCAGTTAACGAGAGGCCGTGTAGTAAGTAACTTTGTTGTTTTTATTGTGCCATTAAGTTAAAGGACAGTTTCATCATATTTTCCCCACTTAAAGCTAAGGGGGAAAATTAATTAATTTGTCATCAGGCGCACGTCACATTTCAACTTAATTAATGGGAGAAATGATGCCATCAAGGGTGTAACGTGCACTTAATGGGAGAAATAATGTCATCAAGAGATGTAACGTGCATGTGACAAAGAATTACCTTTTCCCCTTAATTTTCTGGGGCGATTTCGTTCCCCAAAAATAAATGGACGCTGCATGGAAAGCTAGGAAATGACACAAAAATAAACTTGTAGAGAATTGTTGGATTCTTATAATATTGTTTGTTTCAAGAAGAAGGAAAAAAAAAAAAGAGATTCTTTCTATAAATTAAATAGAGAAAGCACCCAATTCTAAGAAAAGCCAATTCCTAGTCTTTTGAAAGGAATTGGCCAGAAACCTAACGCAACCCTATTAATTGTTGGACCACATCAGCTCTTTCACACAGTACTCTCACATTTCTTATTCTTTGGGTTTGGAACAAGCAAGGGATTACCTTTTCGACACACTCTCTCCTTTTCCCACCATCAATTTCAATCGGAAACAAACAATGAATTAGCATTTTCAATAAATACATGGGAAGCAATAGATAGTTTCTTGCACAAGATTCCATTAAGGGGCTGTTCGGTTATTTCCTAAAAACCAAGAAATGGAAATGGAAAACCAAGAAATCTCCAAATAACCCATTTCTTCCATTTCCATCCCTAAAACTCACCCACAACATCCAATAAAATATTATTTTCATTCAACAACTCATCCACATCATCTAATAAAATATTATTTTTATCTAACAACTCATCCACCATATCTAATAAAATATTATTTTCATCTAACAACTCATCCATCACCCTAATAAAATATTATTTTCATCCAAACATCACTCAACTCATCTCTTTTCATCATTTCAAATCACTCACATCATCCAATAAAATAATATAACAATTCACTTCATCTCATTAACATTTCATTTCTTCCATTTCATCCCAAAAAGTTATGAAAACACATTTCTTAAACTTTCCTCACATCACCCAATAATACAATGACAACTCATCTCATCTCATTTCATTTCTTATTTTTAAGAATGAACCGAACAAAAGAAAACAAGAAAACTACAGGAAATAGGTTTCTTATAATTCATTTCCTTATTTTTTTTTGCCAACCGAACACATCAAAACTAGTTTTCTTAAAAAACCACTCACATCATCCAATAATAATGTGACAACTCATCTCATTTCATCTCCATTTCTTTGATTTCCTTTTTTTTTAGCAAACCAAACACTCCCAAAACAATTCTTTGATTTCCCACTTTTCTATTTCTTTGATTTCCCACTTTTTTATAGCCAAACGAACAGGCCCTAATTTCATAGATCTTTAGGAAATGAAACAAGGAGCTCATAAAAGAGGGAAACATGATGAAATTGTCTTTAGCATGTTTGGTTGTTTCCTGAAAATACAAAGAAAAAGTAAGAGGTGAGGAAAACATCAAACAAGTTTTCCTCCAATTTCCTCAACAAAAATCATGAAATGAGTGTCCTAAAATGTGGGTCACATCAGCTAATAAAAAACTGGCACATCATTATTTTTCTTGATTTCAAGGTGCGAACCTAACAAAGAAAAGAAAAATGTTATGAAAAACTTACAACAAGTTGTACTTTTTCTCCATTTTCTTTTTCTCACTCATTTTCCACAAATTTTGAGCGAACCAAATAGCCCCAACTTCTGAATAGACCCCAGACTGAAATTTATTTGACTTGTTTACTCTCCAGAGATTTATTTGTAAAGAAGTAACATCTCTTCCTATTGAGTGTAAGCGAGTCAAAAAAATTTCACTCGTCAGGCCTGTCTGCAACAATAAAAATTAAGGGGGTCCGTATGCGATTATGTGATAGTACGAAGGATCTATATGTGATTAGCCCTGTGTCATAGGATACCCATTATTCTCTTTCTTATGTGTTATTAACCACGAGGAACCGTGGCAGACCATTCCAAGGCGATTCAAGGAGTTGAGTGGACTGTGGGAGCAAGGGGAGGTGAGCCTTAGAGATCCCAAGGACCGGTTTTGGACCGTTAGGCTTGGCGTTAGAAGGGGGAGGCTGGCGAAGACAGAACAGTGCTCCATGGGAAAAGGTTGGTTGAAGTTTGCTCGTGGTAACAAGCTTGAGGCAGGGGATAGGTGCATCTTTGAGTTGGTGTCTCAAGGCAAAGGAAAGGAGAACGTGATGCGAGTCAAACTACTCAGGAAGAATGAAGCATGAAACTTCGCAGTAATCCTTGTGCAATTCAAATATTTGTCATGTATCCATATGCGTACTAATTAGTTAGGCTTCCTGGGTTAATTTGATATGCAACTTCTTTGAGAGTTTGTATCTCTTCACGCGAGATATCCGCGCAGTAGCGAAAACATTTTGCATATCTTAACTCTCAGTTTAGGGCAAATTTTACAAAACTGCGCGCAGAAAATTTGGCGCTGTTTCTACTTTTTTTTTTGGTCAATGAATTAATTTTATTTCATTCACCAAATTGAAACAGTTATTCACATCAATATCTCTTAAGAGAGAAAACTAAAAAAACATCAACTTATCTAACCAACCTTACAAAGATAAAAACCAGTCTCTATTTACCACTGTAATGGAAGTGTTCATGTAAATGGTTAAGATATCAATTTTGATATTCCTAACCACTTGGTTTGCTGTTCTTGATTTCTGCTGAAAACACCTGAGATTCCTCTCCATCCAGACACTATATATAGCCGCCGAAATTGCCATCCTCTTCAAATTCTGCTTGAAGCCATTTCCTCTTAATTTGGTAGAAAACCAATCCATCAGTGTATTCCACTCACAGGCTTGCCATTCAAACTTAAGCCATTCTATTATAGATAACCACACTTCTCTTGAAAAGGAGCAGGTAAAGAAAAGGTGATTTCTGTTTTCCAAAGCCGACGAACACAGATAACAGGTGTTTGTGTTTATAATACCTCTCTTCATCAATCTTTCTTGAGTAAGGAGTCTGTTTTGAGCCGCCAGCCAAAACACAAATGTATGTTTTGGGTAGTTCATCTTCCCCCATACAGTACCAGGGCACCTTTTGAGTCAAGTGGGAAAATTTTGCATAAACTGCTGACAGTTTAATTTTTGAATTCTTATAGCATGAACTTAGTAGTTCCAGCAAATTGTCTACTCCTCCCAAAACAACCAAAGCTTTATTCCTGACTTTGATGAGTTGTTTCCAGCACCACGAGTCCCCAGTTTTTGCATTAACATGCCAGATATCTGAATGTTTTAAATAGTTTCCATGAATCCATTTTACCCATAGCATTTCCTTGTTTACATGAACATACCATAAGCTTCTTAAAGCTGATGCCAAGTTCCATAAGGAAGCAGAGAATACACCCAAGCCTCCTTGTTTTCTACCACTGCAAACTCTATCCCATGATACCAACGAAATTCTAACAGAGTTCTTAGATTTTCCCCATAAAAACTTCCTACATAACTCATCAATTCTCTGAGTTACTCTGACAGGGAGAATGTAATTTGATGTCCAGAAGTTTTGGACTCCTAGAATCACACTTTTAATCACTTGAACCCTCCCTGCATAAGATAGGTTGTCATGCTTTAACCAACTTTGAAACTGGCCTGATATTTTCTCTATAAGAGGATTACAGTCCTCACATGATAGCCTTTTACTGATCAATGGAACCCCCAGATATCTGAAAGGAATTGTGCCTTCAGTGAAGCCCAAGAACCTGTGTATAGCCTCTTTGATAGAAACATTCACCCCTCCATAATATATAGCACATTTATCCAAATTAGCTTCCAAACCAGTGGTCTCACTGAAGTCTTTAATGCACTGATATAACTTTTGAACTGAGTACAAGTCTCCTCTGGAAAAAAGAAGCAGGTCATCCGTAAAAATGAGATGAGATATTTTGAGCTTTTTACACTTTGGATGATATTTGAAAGAACCGTCATATTTTAATAGATCCAGTTTTCTTGACAAGTATTCCATGCCCAAAATGAATAGGTATGGGGAAAGGGGGTTACCCTGTCTTAACCCTCTTCTCCCTTCAAAAAATCCATGAAGAGAGCCATTAAGAGAGATTGAGAACTTAGGAGAATATATGCAAGCCATGATCCAATTAACCATTACTTTAGGAAACCTCATTCCATGAAGCATTTCTTTCAAGAATTCCCATTTCATTGTGTCAAAAGCTTTCCGAATGTCAATATTTAGCATGATTCTAGGTGAGATGTACTTCTTGGTATAATTTTTAGCAAGCTCATGAGCAAGGAAATGCTACTAGTAATCTGTCTCCCCTTGATAAAAGCACTCTGGGCCTCATTCACAATATCCCCCATAATTGGTTTAATCCTGTCTGCTAAAATCTTGGAAATGAATTTATACAGGCAGTTGCAGCAGGATATAGGCCTGAAATCTGATGGTGATTTAGGACATTTAACCTTAGGAATTAGGGTGATGGAAGTAGAGTTGACCATTCCCAACATCTTCCCATTCTTGAAAAATTCCAGAATAGCAGATGATACCTCATCCCCAATCACAGGCCAAGCTGATTTGTAGAAAGCCACCCCATATCCATCAGGACCAGGAGCTTTATTTTCATCCATAGAGAAAATGGCCTTTTTTATTTCCTCTATTGAAACTGGTCTAGATAGGAAATTTGCCTGTGTATCTGATAAGCAAGGCCCAGCTTTAATAACTTGAATGTCAGGTGAAACAGTGGAAGTGGAAGTCCCCATCAAGCTTTTGTAATAAGCTACCAGCTCATTTGTAATCTCTTCTTGATCAGTTATTCTTTGTCTCATGTTATTATAGAGCACCAACACTTTATTATGATGTCTATTTAATTTTATCCTCGAATGGAAGAATTTTGTGCACCTATCCCCTTGAACACTCCATTTAATCCTAGCTTTTTGCTGGAGGAAAGAAAGCTCACACTCCTAAAGTTTATTAAATTCTGCAATACACTTTTTCTCTTCCTTAATGAATATAGGATTGAGAGGACTAGACTGGAGATTTTCTTGAGCTTCATCCAGTGCAAATTTAGCTCTTTGAACTTGCTCACTGATGTTGAAAAAATGCTTCTTGTTAATGCCTTTGAGAGCTCCTCTTAGATGCTTGCTTCATGCAAACTGAGTACATTTTATATCCATCTATCTTTGTTTGCCAAGTTGAAGTGACTGCTGGAAGGAAACTATCATGTTTTGTCCACATATTAAAGAATTTGAAAGGTTTTTTCCCACCTGGACATTCATCAAAAAAAGATACTAGAGCAGGGGAGTGATCAGAAAAAATTGGGAGTAAGAATTCAACCTGACTAGATGAGTACAAGTGAATCCAAGCATCATTGACCAGTGCCCTGTCCAATCTACTCCACACCCTTGAGTCTTGATCTTGCTTGTTATTCCAAGTATAAAAACAGCCAGTACTTTTAAGATGGTTGAAGCTGCAATCTTCAGTAAAATCTCAAAAATCTTTAAAGTCAGCTTCAGCAAGAATTGATCCTCCTAACTTTTCCTCATTACTGATAATAGCATTGAAGTCACCACATAATAGCCAAGGTCCACTTCCAGTTGATAGTTGCATCATTTTCAATTCCAGCCACAAGTTCTTTCTTGCTTGCATTTGATTTAAACCATATATTGAAGTAATGGTACAGTTAATTCTCCCATCCAAGGATTGTACTTTGCAGGAGATACTTTGATCTGACATCTTGATAACTTGAATATCCAATATATTTGGATTCCACATAATCAAAATCCTAGCTTTTCCCTGATTTCTGACATTAGATAGCCAGTTCCAGTTTTTTGCAATACTTTTTGCAGCAATTTTCAATATGTTTTCTCTAATTTTTGTTTCAAGCAAAGCAATGAAAGAGAGTGTTGGCCTTCTTGTTTTGATGATGTTTAACAAATAATTTACTTCTAATGTTGTTTGTCTAGTATTTGTGTTTTTATATTTATTCTAGGCAAATAACATGTTGGAGGATGGATGGAATCGAGCATTCACGATCATATCAAATGGAGGTTGGCGGAATGTCGGGTTGAAGCCCTTACAATTCAAAGTTAAAGATCAAGTTCAAGCTTCATCCGCATAGTGTACCAAGTCAAGCTTATTGAAGATCAAGATCGGCTTGGGTAATCTAGTTTAGGTTTTATATTATGTGTGTTAAGTACCTTAAGCTCAATATCATATACACACACGTATTTGGTTTCTATGTATATATATAGTTATATATATATACATGCATGGCTTTAGATTTTCATGTTTTGGACATTTTTGTAAAATAATAAGTTTTCTCAAATGGTAAGTGAAATTCCAAAAATTCCTTTTGTAACATGTTCATTAACATATTTATAAATATTTTTCAAAGTTTCATAATTTTTGGAATTTATTTGTTATTTTTAAAGGCACTTTAAAAATCAGATTTTCAGCATTAATAGTGTCTGTGCATGTTTATAAGTCGACTTGTAAACCCTGACAAGTCGACTTATAAACTCCTCTAGAAAGTGCATTTTCTCCTTCTCCTCTGCTAAGTTGACTTATAAAACAAGGCAAGTCGACTTATAGTAAGTCGACTTATAACTTTTATAAGTCTACTTATGAAGTGTTGCACAGTTATGTATTTTTGACCAGTTTACAAAATAAATTATTTCTCTCAAATGGGAAGTGATATTTAAGAAATTCTTTCTCTAACATGTTCATATACATGTCTAGAAACTTCCCACAAAATTTTATAATTTTTGGAGTTAATTTACTATTTTTAATTGATTTTACAAAACCAGATACGTAAAATTCCAGACTCTGCCAAAAAACCTGTATTGTCTGTTAAGTCGACTTATAGGCTGAAAATTTGGCTGTAACGGCTATTTATAAGTCGACTTATCACTGTAGCAAGTCGACTTATAACTGTATAACGGCTAGTTTTCCAGACTCCTTCTTTTTCGGGTTTTTGTCCTTTTGCTGTGTTTTTCTTATGTTTTGGGGTCTCCTATATATACCCCCTTATACCCAGCTCTATAATAACAAAGAGAAAAGTTTTAAAGAGTTTTTACAAGTTTGTTTAAGGTTTTCTAAGTGTGTTTAAGAGTTTGGTTTGTGAAGATAATTTCACAAGGGCTTGAGGAGATAATCTTTGGTGTTTGGGCTTCAAATCATCTCTCTCTCACTCTTGTCATTTATTGAAGAAGTTTTCTAAACTCAATCTAGCTTTACATTTTATTGTTTGATTATCATTTTATTAAGCTAGTGTTTATATTGAGTTTAGTTGATTTTATTTATCTCTTTGTACACACACAACCATTGAGCTTATTGTATTTACATTCATAGTATAATTGGGTTGTGGGATTGTGTATCTTAGAGAGTGAGCTTATAATTCGTTCTCATTCATTGTAGAGAACAAACACTTTGTATTGAGCCTAATTGTGAGGATTCACTTGTAATACACTTGTACACCGAGAGAAGTGTGTGGTGAGAGACGGGGTCGAATCCAAGAGGAGTGGTGTCGGTTGACGTGCCTAGGGAGAGGTTATAACCGAGCACTTGAGGAGGAGGACACGGGCTAGGACCAACACTTAGTGTGTGAGGTGTGATTGCATAGTGATTGTATTGTGAGGTGTAAACGTTGTTCGGGTAAACGTAGAAAACCCGGTTGTGATAGTGCAGATCTCCTCGAGGTGAGGAGCGGAGACGTAGGTTGTGGGGACCGAACTCCGTAATCATATTGTTTGTTTGTGATTGCATTGGCGTACTTACTTTTATGTTCATATCTTATATCGCCTTTGTATATTGCTTGTTGATTATATTGCCCACTATCTAGTTTAGATTGTTTACCATTGAGTTTATATATCCTTGCACATACATTGCCTATATCTCTTTGTTAGGATATATCTTGTTATTCATATTGCTTATCCTAGCTTACATACATTGTTGTATTTCATACTTGCTAGGATAACTTGTTAATTAATTTTAATTGGCATATAATCGGATTAGATTAGCATAATACCCTAATCACCCCCCTCTAGGGTCTAACAGAGAGATGATACTGAGATAAGAACTGCTTTACTAAATGCTGCTTAGAGGATATATTTAATCCTCTCACATTCCAAAAAGATATATTCATCATTGTCCCCCCCCCCTCTATCCAATGTAGAGGGATCAATATCCAAAATATCTAGGTATGAAAAAGAGTTGGTTGGGATTGATGACTTAATGTGTTTGCCTTTTTGAATATGTAACCATGAACTATTCCCCTGTGTAGTACCCCCAGATCTGTGAACATTTCCAGTATTGGCTTGATTTTCATGCACCAAAACATGCACAGACTCATGCACAAGCTTTTGACCAGAAGCTGTAGACCCTTGCAGTTCTTCCTTCCCATATTCACCCACTATTTTCTGCTTTAAGGCATCTTTTACCCGTTCCAAGTGATGAGAGCACCCCACATATCCATCAGCCTGTTGATCAGAATTTTTTCCAGATTGTATAACAGGTTCATTTACAGCAGACTGAATTTGCACATTATTGACCTGGCCTTCCTGTCTATGAGAATCCTGTATAACATTAGCATTCTCCTTCTCTACAATACCAGATATAGAAGTTTTCTTAGGAATCCATCTTTGTGTTCTCATTTTACTTCTGTAGAATTGTGTATCATGCCCCACTAACTTGCACAGATTACACCATTTGGGCTTTAATTCATATATCACCTTCTGTATGATTTGTTTCCCCTTTGGACCTTGAATGGTGATTTGATCTGGGAGAGGGGAGGGCATATTAACCTCTACTAGTACTCTTGAGTATGCCAAACGCTGCATGTTTGCTGTTAACCTGTCAGTAGCTATGAGACACCCTATAGCACTAACAATCTTACTAATGCTTTTTGCATTCCAAAGATTTAATCTCAAAGCTGGAAGTTGTATCCACATATGATATACACAATCCCTAATTTTGTCAATATCATCTCCATTAGACCACGGCTTCAGCAATAAAGGTCTTGAACCAAAGAACCATGGTCCCTTACTCAAAATTTCATTCATATCTTCTTTATCTTTGAATTTAAACAAAAATATTCTAGGTTTTAGCAGCCAGACTTCTGGCATTAACTGCTTCCAGACTTTTTGCACAAAAGCTTCCATGGCCTTGAATTTGACATTTAATCCCAAAACTTGACCAACTAGAGAAGATTGCCAAACTGAGATATCTTCATTCCATTCATCATCATCAAAAATTATTGTATCCTTATTTTCAAAGTGATCATAGCTTAGATTCATTCCACTTCCAAGCTTCCTATTATCAGCAAACAGGCTAACCCAACTTTTTGCCATTTTCTCCCCTGTTTCATTATCAATCGGGGGTAAATCCTTATCTTCTTTGTGTTTTACTCCTTCCGAGACACTGGAATCCACATTGTCTCTACTTAACATTTCATTTTTACTCTTTTCTGCATTCAATGTGACAGTAACCTTCTCTTTTGACAGAATCGATTTTTGCCTTGAATTACTAAACGATTTCTGAATCTCATGATTTAAAGAAGAGTTAACAGAATTATTACCATTTTCCATCTCATCCGCCCATGATACCCTAGTAGATCTACCAGATCTAGGAGTGGGAAGACAATCTGACACTCGCGCAAGCTGATCCTCAGGATCACTTGGTAATCTATCTACACACACTCGATCTTTCATAGCAATGGCAGAACTCAGGATTTCCACCATAGATCTAGCCTTCTTCTCCCCTTTTGGACCAGTTGAACCCATTTCAATGAAAACTTCATCATCATCTTCACTTCGAGCTTCAGGATACTCCTCAGAGGTAGCTGAATTCGACGTAGATGCTCGCAATCCAATCTCCAGGATTTTTTTCCACTAATTTTCTTCTTTTTTGCCATCAAAAACCAAAAAATCACGGCGGCGCTGTTTTCACTTTGTCCGCAATAACTTTGAACATGTTAACAGTGTCAGAAACAATCCAAAATTAACACTACCAGTTCTGACGTACCATGTGCAAATCACGTGTTTCAAATGATCAACATACCCAGTATAGGTTTTCCCAGAATCTCTCTAAAATTAACACGATTAGGTTTAACATGGCACGTGCAAATTAGGTTTAACATGGCACGTGCAAATCATGTGCGGGTGAATGGTAAATGGTAAAAACACCCCCAATAAGTTTTGTCAGAACTCTCACCTTCCCACCGATTTATACCCATTATCCTTCTCATACTCTATGTACTGGTTCAACGTGGCCACTCTATAAGTCTACAGTCAAATACTTAGCAGATCAATGATAGAAGTTTTAAAATCTGATGGATTTTCAGACGAATAAGAAGCTAATAGACTCGCCTATTGTCCTTTTTCTTCCACACCTTTTACCCTTTTTCTTTCTTTTTAGGATTGGAAAATCATTTCTAAAAATTGGCATAAATGGAAGAAATGCAAAATAACTATGTGGGCTTCCAAAATAGCCACATCGGGCCCCTACACATAGTATAAACAGAAGTATAAGTAAATTATAGTTTAGGGGAAAGATGACAGTTCAATCATATCATATCATACTCTTTTTAAAAGAGGGAGCTGTGGAAAAACTTTTCGTGGACTATATTGTCCCTATTCTTTTTTATATTATATTCTTATCATATACTAACTAAATTAATTATTATTATTATTAATTAATCATATTACATGTCACTTTAATTTTATCTAACTTGACCTAAAACTTCTAATGTTATTGTAAAACTCTCATATTAATTATGAATAATGCATAATACTATATTAATAGATAATTGCAAGTTAATAAATTATTTTGGAAGGAGTAAAAAATATATAATTGTCCTAAAATTAGACCATAGCACTCAAGAAAATTATAAATAGTATTCTTGCATATGTAAGTACAAACATGCAATTTGAGAAAACATTAGGATATTTAAGTGCATTAAGATATAAGTTTAGGTATATATGTGTAACTTTCGTAAGCTGTAAGGTATTTAAGTTTAATTAAGCCTATAAGATTTGAAGCCTTTGTTAACCACAAGCAATATATAGTATGTGATGCGGCATAAACATGTACCAAAAATGTTGCAAGTGCACAACCGTGTCAAGTTATAGTATAAAGATATCGATCCCACGAGGAATGTGTTTTGTAGGAGAAAATATAAAATCGGTTCTTATGTTATGTGCGTGACAAATAGGAGTGATGAGTGAATGTGATTGTGGAGAGATGGAGAGAATGAAAATAATTATGTAAATGAATATATTTGAGAGTGAAAGTGATAATATAAATGCGATCAACAAGGCAAGAAGGAAAAATCAAGAATAAATAAAAATCAAGAATGAAAAATAAAATTCAAGAAAGTAAAGATGGTGGATTCAATTAAAGACATGTGTAATCTAAAATTAAACCCACTTCTTAGAAAAAGAGTGATTTCCTAAAGGGTTCTAAGGCGAATTAAAGAAAATAAAAATAAATAAAAAGAAAAACTAAACCCAAGAGGGTTCTAGCCTCATGGTGAATAGTATAAAAAAATTAAAATCTAACTATAAAATAAATTATAAAATCTAAACTACAAAATAAATTATAAGAATTAAATGCAAGAAAATAAATCTACTCTATAAGCATAAAATAAATCTAATCTATAAGTATGAAATAAATCTAAGGCAAGAGGGTTCTAGCCTCTTAGCTATTTAACAAGAAAATAAAATCTAACTATAAGCATAGAAATAAATCTAAACTAATAAGCAATAAAAATAAAATAAAAGAGAAAAAGAAATGCAAACCTCCAAATAATTTTTCATTTCCATCTTCATCATCCAACAAAAAGAAGAAATATTTAAAGTGGTGAAAAAATTATTTTATTAATTATAACAAAAGTTACAAATTTGGAAGACCTTCTCAATTAAGAGTGGCTCTCCTCTCTAAATGGAGTTATAAAAATTTTCACACCTCTAACCCCTCACTCTCTACCCCTATTTATAGTAAAAATCAGTGAATGAGAGCCCTTGGATTAAAATCTTATCCAAAAACAATAATTTTTAGCCTTACATCTGTAACAGAATGACGGACGTATCGATGCCGGCATCGATAGGGGTATCGATGCTGGTATCGATACGAGCATCGATGCTGGCATCGATGCCCCATCGATGGTGGCATCGATGTCAAGTTGTCCCTGGTTGTTGTCCGCAGATCCCTCTTGAGTTTGCTCTTGGGCTTGGGCCTTGGATAATTTTTTGAAAATTTTGGGCTTTAATACTTCATTAAATATTTGAAAGAAATTGTTTGGCTTCATGGGCTTTATTTCTTCAATAAATAAAGGGGTTTTTGTTGAGAGATGGGAGTTTGAGATTTATTCTTCATTAACCTGTATTTAAAGATAAAAACATTTATTAGTGGCATATTTATTCATATAAAATAGATAATGAGGGTATAAAATTATAATAAAATGTGATTATCAAATACCCCCACACCTAAACTTTTGCTAGTTTTCTAGCAAAGAAAGAAAAATAAAAGAAAACCTAACTCACTCACTTTCGCAGAAATCGTGGTTGTATTTAGCGCATACAACAAGCCTTTAAACCCCTAGGTTATACTAGTGGATGAGTTGTAGTCTCGTGAGGGTTTGAAGTGATTATACCTACAAAATTCGGTCAACTTACCAAATTAAAGAAGTCAGTAAATAACTAAATTCACTTGATAACTTTAAACAATCTAATTGAAGCTAGTTATCACTCAAGAAAACGTTTTTATAAATAATTCTAAAGTAAATTTCCAAGAAAATCTTCTCATTATAATAATACAAAGCCAAGCCAAACTTAGAAATTTAATTTAAAAGTTTTGAAAAGAACATGCTAACTCTTTGTTTTAAATAATTTTCAAGTTGCTTGATCTAAAATATTTTCCAAGACCATATATACAACTATAAAACATTTATTGTTTTTTTTCAACCCTTTCTTCCTTGGTGATTTTGTTTCTACTTTAACGGATTTTCTAAGTGACCATTTAACGAGTTTTGGGCCAATGGATCCTAACCCAATTAGGCTTAGGTCATTAAGTATTGAAATACTCCTTGGGCTTAATTACTCGGTCAGCTTAGGCTTTATAAGATAGAATCACCTTGAATTCAAGAGTTTTTTTTTTCTTTTGGTGCCCATTTTTCGTACTCTTCTTTTGCAATGTTATTAAATTGTTTTTTTGTATATGTATATATATTCTAAAAAATATTTAAGTCAAGACCCTTTGAAAATTTATTTTTAACTCAAAGCTAAGCATGCAAAAATTCTATTATTTTAAATAAAAAACTAAGTTAAGGCTTAAGTAAAGTATACTACTTTGAAAATCATTTCTTAAGAAATTTATTTAGAGTTATCATAAAAGGTAAACTTGAGTAAATAACAAACTAGGGATTAGAAAATTTAAAATTTATCAAATAAATTAATTATTGCATAACTCTATTAATTTGGCAAGTGACAATATTTTTATAAATTTTTTTTAAGGAAAAGAAAAAAAATAACAAAAATACAACTAAAAAGGGTAAAATAAAGAGAAAAAATAACTAATTCCCACCCCCACACCTAAATTTTGTATTATCCTTAATGCAAACTCTATGATGTACAAAGTAAAGTAGATAAGAAGTGAAATACTTATATTTGGTTGGCTGGTAAAAATCTACAATTACCTTTGGTCTGAGGATGATGGAATCAAAATTTTATTCTTCTTTTTCTTTTTCTTTTCATTTTCTTTTTCTCTTTTTTTCCTTTTTTTCTTTTTTCTTTTTCTCTCTTTTTTTTATTTTTTTATTTTTACAACTGAACAAGAAACTCTCCAATAAGAGAAGAATAAATTCTTTTTATTATTCTGAAATAAAACAAAACAAACAATATAGAATAAAGGGTTCAACATGAAGAGCTCGTATTCTACATTGAATCATACCTTATTATTAAAAATTCTTCCCCGGATTTTAAACAAATTCAGAATGATATAATCAATAATGTGAAATTCCAAGCATTTCGGGGTGTTTAATATTTCTTGCAACAAAGTAAGGTATGTATTATTGGTGTCATGCATTTTGCATTTCTTAATGAACTTAGACTCTTGTATTGTGAATTTTTGTTTTCTAACAACCAATTCTTCTGTAGCATTTTCCTCAACCCCAAGATTCATGGCTGAGTTCTGAAAATTTGATTGTTGATTATTCTCCAGGAATCTAAGTTCATCAAGAACGAGTTCTTCAAAATTTAATTCAAGACAACAAATATTTAACACAGTTTCATCATTCTCAATAACCTGATCTGCTTCTTCTAAAAACTCCAACTCTTCATTAAAAATTTCCTCAAAACTCAAATTAGACTCTTTTTCTTCTTCTTCTTCTTTTGATCGTTCATGATTGTAATTTATTTCTAGAGGCTGAATATTTGGTTGGTCCTCTGGATTGAAAATGTTAAGATCAGCAGTCAAATTTCCAAAGGACAGTTTTATTTGACCAGTTCTATAATTGATAAGAGCATTAGAAGTGGCTAAGAATGGTTGTCCTAAGATGACATGTGTCTGTCTTTTGGGATTGGAAACGGGCTGTGTTTCCAAAACTACGAAATCTACTAAAAAAATGAAATCTCCAACCTTAATCAGAACATCCTCTAACTCACCCATAAGGACCTTGACAGATCTATCAGCCAACTGTAAAGTGCAGTGGGTTGGGTTCAGTACACCTAGACCCAATTACTGGTATACTAAATATGAAAGCAAATTGACACTGGCCCCTAATCTAAAAGCACCTTATCAATGTGAGTATTACCAATGACGCATGAAATGATAGGAGAACCTGGATCCTTACATTTTAAAGGTATGTGATTTGAGAGCATATCACTGATAATGGCGGCTAAAAAAACTTTCTTTGGAACATTTATTCTCCTCTTCATAGTGCATAATTCTTTCAAAAATTTGGCATAAGATGGAATTTGTTTAATTACATCTAAGAGATGAATATTGACCTTAACCTGCTTGATGTTTCTAGGATCTTCTCCTCTTGAGAGGAATGTTTCCTAGGCCTGAGTCTATCTGGAAAAGGTGCAACTGGTCTAAACCTATCAAAAGCAGGCTTAGGTTTGGGTTCAAGTTCTTGGTCATCTGAGGAGGGTGATTGTTGAATAGATTCATCAGAAGGAGAAGGAGAAGGAATTTGTACTGGATCAAGAGTTTGACTTGGAGAAGTTCTTACTTGATTATCGACCTGTCTACCTGACCGAAGTGAATGAATTGCATTCACTTGAGCTTCATAGGATGAACTGCATCCTGTGTCCTTACGGTTGACCACGGGTTGACTCGAAAATTTTTCTCTCTCTTTCACTCACGGCACTAGCTAGTTGACCAAGTTAGGATTCTAATCTAGCTATAGCTTGAGTGTTGGAGTTGAGCATTTATCCGGTTGATTGCATAAAGGAATTAAAAGTGCTGGACGTTTGAGTCAACATATTCGTGGTTTGAGTTGAGGCCTTAATTATGGTTTCCAAACCACTTTCTAAGACATTGAGACGTTTATCCTGATCTTGATTGTGAGGAGTCTGAATTACAGCTTGATGAAGAGGAGACTGATTTTGATACGGAAGATTGAGTTGTTAAAATTATGGATGAGAATTAAAAGGAACTGTGTTACCCTTAGGAAATTGTTGGTTTGAAGAGAGAGTGAAGTTTTGAGTTCCGGAGTGAATTCCCAGATTACATGCAAAGTTCGGGTGATTTCTCCAACCAGGGTTATAGGTTGGAGAGAATTGATCATTTGCATAACGATGGAATGCAGCGTTGACCTGTCCTAATGGCTGATTATTTCCTAAGAGAGGACATTCTTCTAAAATATAAGATGGTGACAGACAGTTGTGACATCTTGAGGCTGAAACTTGACTGATTTGAGCCGGGGCTCTTTCCTTGATTTCTAAAGCTTCTAACCTACGCATGATTGTGGTCATCTTAGCTTCAGATGCAATGTTCGACTCTAAAGAAATACCACTGAACTTGGGTTGAGGAACTGATGACACTTGGTCATCACAGTGTTCCCATTGCATGGTTTTTTTAGAATGACTCTCTAAAAACTCCCAAGCTTCATCAACATTTTTCTTCATGAAATCCTCGTGGCAGATTGATTCTAAGAAAGTTTTTGCAGAATATTCTAATCCTTCATAAATTATTTGGCACAATTGTTATTTTTCTAAACCGTGATGAGGACATTGGATGAGAAGATCTTTAAATTAGTCAAAATACTTCCAAAAGGGTTCTCCCGGGACAATTTTAAAATTCATGATGCTGTTTCTTAGCTTTACCGTTTTATGTATCGGGAAAATTTTCTTAAGAAAAATGGTGATAAATTCCTCCCAAGTAGTGATGGAATTTATGGGTAAGCTATACAGCCATTTTATTGCTTTGTCTTTGAGAGCAAATGCAATAAATCTGAGTTTGATCGCATCTTCTGTTAATTCTCTTATTTTAATCATAATACACACTTCCTCAAATTCCGAGATAAAAATATATGCATCTTCTATTTCATTTCCAAGGAATTTAGAAAGCATGTTTATGTAATACGGTCTAAGCTCAAAATTTATTCCATTTGTTTCAAGGAGCCTAATGCAAGAGGGGATTGCATTCCTAATGGGATAACACATATCTTGAAGAACGGGTGGATTAGGATACGTCATTTCTATGATTGGTTTAAAATGAATTAAACGATGAGAATTATCCCTAACCCAAGTTTGCATACACCAAGATAGTTTTTTTAAGTAAAAAAAGAAAATTAGTTTTTCTATGATAAAGAAAAAACCTAACTAAAATAAATCAAATCAATCACTTTTTAATCATTCTAACTCTAGGGTTAAGCCTAACTCAACTAGACTAGCTTTTAACCAAAAACTCCTAAAGTGAAAAGATTAAAGTTTTATCCGTGTAGTTAGCTAGGTAAGGATAGTACTAGAGGGTGATCAGAGATCATTAAGTACCTTGTTCCTTATGGAACGCTTTACGTAACCCCTAAACCTTGAATTAAACACCAACTAATCTAAAAAAACTTAAACCGGTTCACTTGAGGATTCTTTATTCCTTATTGAGCTCGAATCCCTAGGGCCAACATCTAATGAGTTTTATTAGGCTTGAGTGGTGTAGTGAGGAATTTGTGATTTTTGGGCTAAGGAAAGGGTGATGAAATCCCTCACCTTATCTTGATTATGGGATTTTGCCCTTAAAAATATTTTTAAGTGTGTGCCAAATCAAGATGCTCAAATCACTTGGTGAATTCCTACTAACAATATGAAATGCAACCCTATGAATTAAAAGCAACTAAAACGGATGGAAAAGAAAAAATATTTCTTTTTTTAATTAGGGTTAACAATCAAACAAATGAGAAGGGGAAATTATTTAAATTTATTATATTGTTAGTAAATGTCCAAGTGGATGGTGAATTTTATTATGGTCAACAAAAATAATTTTTTTAAGTCCTAATTATCTCTAATTGTGAAGAGGTAGTTAAAGGGTGGAATTAAAAATTCTAGAAAGGAGAGTTACCTACAAGCAAATCTTCAAATCCTAGTTCTCCAATCCGCAATCTTCAAGCTCCAAGCATTTCCTTCACAATAAACACACAAGTTAAAGAACCAAAATAATTAAAACCTACTTAAGCACCTTCCCCAGCAACGGCGCTAAAAACTTGATGCGGCATAAACATGTACCAAAAATATTGCAAGTGCACAACCGTGTCAAGTTATAGTATAAAGATATCTATCCCACGAGGAAGGTGTTTTGTAGGAGAAAATATAAAATCGGTTTCTTATGTTGTGTGCGTGACAAATAGGAGTGATGAGTGAATGTGATTGTGGAGAGATGGAGAGAATGAAAATGATTGTGTAAATGAATATATTTGAGAGTGGAAGTGATAATATAAATGTGATCAACAAGGTAAGAAGGAAAAATCAAGAACAAATAAAAATCAAGAATAAAAAATAAAATTCAAGAAAGTAAAGATGGTGGATTTAATTAAAGATATGTGTAATCTAAAATTGAACCCACTTCTTAAAAAAAGGTGATTCCCTAGAGGGTTCTAGCCTAAAGACGAATCAAAGAAAATAAAAATAAACAAAAAGAAAAACTAAACCCAAAAGGGTTCTAGCCTCAAGGTGAATAGTGGAAGAAATTAAAATCTAACTACGAAATAAATTGCAAAATCTAAACTACAAAATAAATTTTAAGAATTAAATACAAGAAAATAAATCTACTCTATAAGCATAAAATAAATCTAATGTATAAGTATAAAATAAATCTAAGGCAAGATGGTTCTAGCCTCTTAGCTATTTAACAATAAAATAAAATTTAACTACAAGCATAGAAATAAATCTAAACTAATAAGCAATAAAAAAGAAATAAAAGAGAAAAAAGAAATGCAAACCTCCAAATAATTCTTCATCTCCATCTTCATCATCAAACAAAGAGAAGAAATATTTAAAGTGGTGAAAAAATTATTTATTAATTATAACAAAAGTTATAAATTTGGAAGGCCTTCTCAATTAAGAGTGGCCCTCCTCTCCAAATGGAGTTATAAAAATTTTTACACCTCTAACCCCTCACTTTCTATCCCTTTTTATAGTAAACATCTGTGAATGAGAGCCATTGGATTGAAATCTTATCCAATAATAATAATTTTCAGCCTTAGATCTGTAACAGAATGACTGACGTATCGATGCCAGCATCGATAGGGGTATTGATGCCAGCATCGATAGGGGTATCGATGCTGGCATCGATACGGGCATCGATGCTGGCATCGATGCCCCATCGATGCTGGCATCGATGTCAAGTTGTCCCCGGTTGTTGTTCGCAGATCCCTCTTGAGTTTGCTCTGTGGCATGGGCCTTAGACAATTTCTTGGCAATTTTGGGCTTTAATTCTTCATTAAATATTTGAAAGAAATTGTTTGGCTTCATGGGCTTCATTTCTTCAATAAATCAAGGGGTTTTTTTTAGAGATGAGAGTTTGAGATTTATTCTTCATTAACCTGCATTTAAAGATAAAAGTATTTATTAGTGACATATTTATTCATATAAAATAGATAGTAAGGGTATAAAATTATAATAAAATGTGATTATCAGTATGTGATCCCTTTAATAAATAATATTTATCGTATAATATGAGGCCAAAGGCTTAGCTTATATTTATATAGTACAGAAGATGTGAAAAATTTTAAGCTTCAAATTTTGAATAATCTCAAGATTCCTATTTTTTTGATATTATATTCTAATCATAAATTAACCAAATTAATAAATTATTATTAATTAATCGTATTACATGTCACTTCAATTTTATCTAAATTAGCCCTAAAACTTCTAATGTTACTGTAAAACTCTCATATTAATTATTAATAATGCATAATACTATATTAATAGACAATTGCAAGTTAATAAAATATTTTGGAAGGAGTAGAAAATATATAATTGTCCAAAAATTATACCGTGGCACTCACATAAGAAAACTATAAAGAGTATTCTTGCATACATAAGTACAAACATGCAATTTTAGAAAATATTAAGATATTTAAGTGCATTAAGATATAAGTGGAGGTACATGAGTGTAACTTTTGTAAGCTATAAGGTATTTAAGTTTAATTAAGCCTATAAAGATTTGAAGTCATTGTTAACCACAAGCAATAGTATGTGATTCTTTTGATAAATAATGTTCATCGTATAATATGAGGTTAGAGGCTTAGCTTATATTTATATAGTACAAAATATGTAGAAAAATTTAAGCATCATATTTTGAATAAGTCTCAAGATTTTGAATTATAAATAAAATTATATAGTTTGCTTAGAATCATAACCACTTTAAAAGAGGAAGTTGTTGAAAAACTTACTATGGATTATATTACCCCTATTTTTTAAATATTATATTTTAATTCTAACTAAACTAAATTAATTATTATTGTTAATTAATAATATTATATACCATTTTAAGTTTGTCTAACTTGGTCCCTAAAACTTTTAATGTTATTGTAAAACTCTCATATAATTATTAGTAATGTCAAATAATATATTAATAGGCAATTGCATGTTAATAAATTATTAATAGAAAAATAGAAAATATAGAATTACTATAAAATTGTACCATTATATTCATATAAGAAAATTAAAAATATTCTTCTTGAGTATAGAAGGTACGAACATGCAATTTTAAAAAAACTTTAGGATATTTAAGTGTAGCAAGATACAAGTGGAGGTATGTAATTAAAACTTTTATAAACTATAAAGTATTTAATTTAATTAAGCCAATAAATATTTAAAGCCTTTGTTAACCACAAGCAATATTATGTGATCCTTTTAATAATATTATTCATCATATAATATGAGGTCAGACGGTTACCTTATATTTATATACTAGAGGAGATGTGGGAAAATTAAAGTATCATATGTTGAATAATCTTAAGATTTTGAATTTTTTCTGAATTTATATACTTTTCTTGGAAAGCTTTAAAAGAGGCTTTCGAAGGACAACTACAAAGTGTTGGGAATCATATAAATGCTAGACAAATAAAATCCATGGACATTGGATTGCAATAATCGGGTGTTAGTTCTCTTGTTTTGATGATGATTTACAAACATCATTATTGATGCTAATTTCTTGTTGAGTTATAGTGTGTAGATTATAATTTATCAAGAAAGTTAGTGCCAAAGTTGGAGGATTTGATGGAACAAAGAGTTACAACGATGATATCCATGGAGGTGAAGTCAATGTGGTGAAGCAAAGCTTTCAAGAGCACAATACAAAAGAGAAACTTCATCAAAATATGAGCAAATATCAAGACTAAAGAATTGTATTCATATATGAAAGATATTTTCATCTTTTTATTTCTCTTTAGTGCTTAATGCAGACAAGTTATTGAGTTGATAACATTTGAAGCTCATTGAGTTCACACATATACTTTCACAAAAACATTGTTTTTGAACTATTTTGAAAAATGAGTAGTTTTTACAATTGGGAAATGTTTTTCAAAAATTATTTTTCTAACATGTTCAAAATCATGTTTATAAATATTTTCCAAAGTTTTATAATTTTTAGAATTTATTTGATATTTTATTTTGAATTTACAAAGTTAGATTTTTAACTAAATATCAAATTCCTGTATGTACATGTTTTCGGTCGACCGGTCCTTGCCCGTCGGTCGACCGACCAGAGGAGCTATTTTCATGACCCTGCAAACAATCACCTTCGGTCGACCGATTTACTTTGCGCGGTCGACCGATGGCTGAGGGTCGGTCGACTGAGACATGATTGTCGGTCGACCGAACCAGTTCTAGATTGCTGAGTTTGCAACGGTCAAATTGTTGGTCGACCGAACATGACCCATCAGTCGATCAAATCTCCTATAACAGTTAGTTTCTGTACCAACTAATTTTTTGGGGGTTTTGGTACTTGTTTGGGATTTGGGCTATTGTTTGGGGTTCCTATATATATCACATTGCTCTTTTTACTTATGTAATGATTTTAGCAAGAGAAAAATCTTAAGTTTGGTTTTCTAAGTGTTCTCATGCTCAAACTTTCAATTCTCAATCCTCAATTGTGTTTAAGCCTTTGTTTTTCTCACATCCATACTCCACAACACTTGTTCTTTACTTGTTCTTCACTGATCCTTGTCATAGGATTGTTGTGAGAGTTTTTTCCTTCTTCCATTGTGATTGTGTGGAGAGATTGATCTTCAGGAGATCACTTGTGTGGATTGTAAGATCTCAAGAGGAGATCATTGTGAAGAAGTTTTGGCTTTCAAACCGGGTGTGATAGTGAAGTTACCATCAAGAGAGGTGGTCGGGGACGTAGGTCGGAGGACCGAACTTCGTGAACATATCATGTGTCTCTATTGGCTAACTATTCTCTAAACTCTTTCTTTATTTATTACCTTTGCATTTTATTTGGTTGGTGTGTTGCATTGATAATTTTTAATTATATATTTATTATCATATTACCCTATTCACCCCCTCTAGGGTAATTTTATTTAGTATCAGGGTGAGTTCTCTATATATTTTTTAGGTCTAACCACCTTAGAGAAAAGATCCAAATGCATTCTACGATGATTGTGCATATACTTGATGGTCAATCCACCACTAGACCCCTATTGTTCACCGGCAATAATTTTGCATATTGGAAAGCTAGGATGAGAATTTACTAACGGTGCATTGATCTTGACATCCTAGAAATAATAGAGAAGAAATATATTGAGAGGTCTAATAAAGATATGACCGAGCATGAAAAACATTTGGCTAACCTAAATGTTAAAGTCATGAATGCTTTGATTTGTAGTCTCACCCCAAATGAGTACAATAGGGTCTTCACATGTGCAACTACACTGTAGGCTGTCTAAAAATCACAATAGATAGCTTATCCCCCATCAAATACCGATGATGGAAGTTACAATCTGACGACTTCCAGAAGGCTACAATTTGAAGACTTTCACATAGATCGCTGAAGGTTACAATCTGACGACCTTCACGACAACTGATGAAAGCTCTAATCAACGGCCTTCACAATCAACATCGGGAGTTACAATCTGACGACTCTCATATTCTCAAGGAGCCAAGACGAAGATTATAAGATAATGATCTTTGCAACGCTATGACAGAAAGAGATTACTTGGTAATAATCTCTTCAAGGCAAGACGCGGAGATCCTCCCCGTGTGTCAACAGTAAAACGCTAGGGTCGAAACCCACGTTACAACATCAAAACGCTAGGGT
>BQKN01066045.1:678751-700670 GCA_022839385.1 Asparagus kiusianus
GTTCATTGGTGTTCAGCCAACACCCAACCTCGCGTCTCAATCCTAAGACGTGAGGTTAGGGTCCTGAACGCCAACGTGGGCGTTTGACTCGTTCAAGCACGAGCTGAACGGTTGCAGGAACCGTTTTCCCCACGATCTGAGGGATTTTCGCCCTACTTGGGAGCGGATTAAGGGGTCAGTTATACCCCACTTAGGAGAGATTTAAGGGGCGGTTACACCCCCCTAATCCCCTATAAATAGGGGTAAACTCAACTGAGTTAAAGGTTGGCTTCTTGGGTTCGGTCGGTTGGAATTTCCTGGCTTGGATCGACCACTGGAGGCAGGCTTTTGAGGGGATCGACGTTCATCCTTTGGCAACATTCGGCAACAAGGAGATCTCGAAGGATCCTGGAGCAACAGTCTTTGATCCTTGGCTTATTAACCGAACTTTCGGTTCAAAAGAACTCTTTTACAGAGTTTCCAACTCGTTCAGAGTTATCAACTCATCAAGAGTTTCAAACTTGCCATGCAAGTTCTCCACAACGTCAAATCGTGAGGAGAAGACATCGTTCCAGTGAATCAAAACGTCGGATCATCAACGGAGAGCAAACTCGACGCGAGCATTCGAGGGAGGCATTCCATCGCCACCGTGAAGAACCCAGTTTTAAACAAAGGAGAAAACCCAATTTGTTTTCCTCTCTTTTGTAATCAAGTTGTAATCGGAATTAAAGGAATTCAATTCAATTTTCTTTCGTTCTTTTCATTACAATTTTTCCAACAAACATACACATGAGATTTGGGAAAAACTATGTGTTACTCATGAAGGAACCCCACAAGTCAAAGAGTCCAAAATTAGTAACCTCATGCATGATTATGAGTTATTTAAGATGCTTCCTAATGAGTCAATTGATGCCATGTTTTCTTGATTTACTAACATAGTTAATGAATTGAATAGCCTTGACAAGGTGTTGGAGAACCAAGAGAAGAATTACAAAATTCTTCGTTCTTTAACGCTAGCATGGGAGCCCAAAGCTACGGCTATCGAGAAAGCAAATGATCTCACAACACTTACACTCGATGGTCTCATTGGCAAGTTCAAGGTCCATGAGAAGAAGATCAAGGAGAAGGAGTGTAGGCTATCTAAAAATCATAATAGATAGCTGATCCCCCATCAAACACCGATGATAGAAGTTACAATTTAAAGATTTCCAGAAGGTTATAATTTGAAGACTTTCATGTAGATCGATGAAGGTTACAATCAGACGACCTTTATAATAACTGATGAAAACTCTAATCAACAGCCTTCACAATCAACATCGGGAGTTACAATCTGACGACTCTCATATTTTTAAGGAGACAAGACGAAGATTACTGAACAATGGTCTTTGCAACACTCTACAGAAGAAGCTATAAATCATTAGCTCCTTCTAAAATGCGAAATTCACCTTCGCGTTTTAGTTCTTGAAACGCAAGTGACCCCCGCGTTTTCAAGCTTCAACAAGCAAAATGCAAGCGACCCCTGTGTTTCCAAGCTTTAACAAGCAAAACACGAGCGGCCCTCCTATTTTTCAGCATCCAGCGGATACCTAACTCCTCGTCTCCAGTCTAAAACGTAGAGTTAGGGTCCTGAACGCCAACTTGGGCGTTGTTTGACTCATTCAACACGAGCTGAACGGTTACAGGAACCGTTTTCCCTCCATGATTTGAGGGATTTCCGCCCTACTTAGGAGCGAATTAAGGGGGCGGTTACACCCCTCTTAACCCCATTATGGAGAGAATTAAGGGGACAGTTACACCCCTTAATTCCCTATAAATATGGGTAAACTCAATTGAGTTAAGGTTAGAACTTCTTGACTCGGATTGACCCTGGAGCTTGGCAGCAAAGAGAGGATCTTTGAAGCATTCTCGGATCTAAAGATCGGCAACAGGAGCTTCTTCAATCATCCAATCTGGAAGCATTCTTTAGCAACTGAGATCAAGAAGCTTTCATCATTAGCTTATTAACCAAACTTTCTATTCAAATAAACTCTTTAATAGAGTTTCAAACTCGTTCAGAGTTATCAACTCATCAAGAGTTTTAAACTTGCCACGCAAGTTCTCCACAGTGTCAAACCGTGAGGAGAAGATATCGTTCTAGTGAATCAAGATGTTCGGATTGTCAACGGAGAACAAACTCGATGCGAGCATTCGAGGGAGTCACTCCATCGCTACCGTGAAAAACCAATAATTAAACAAAGAGAAGAATTCATATCAATTCTCCTCTCTTTTGTAATCAAGAAATTCAATTATAATCGAGATCGAGAGAATACAAATCAAATTTCTTTCATTCTTTTTACTGCAAATTTTTCACCAAACAAGGAGGAAGAGCCCTCATGAGCAAATGAAGAGCCTTCCCAAAAGATAAAAACTATTATGCTCAAAGGAGCAATTGATGATTCCTCCTCCTCATATAGTATAGTAGATGTCTCTAGAGAAGTGGCACACCTCTCTAGAAGGATATCAAGATTAATAAAAATGAATAAAAATTTTAAAAATCATTCTAACAAGTTTCCCTCTTGTGTAGGTAAATGCTTTGAGTGTAGTAAACCGGGACACATAGCAAATGATTGTCCCAAGATAAAAGAGAAGTACATGAAGTACAAAAAGAAGAAGGCAATGTATACATGATGGGAAGAATTCGAACCAAGCAATTCAGATAGTGATGAAGAAGCCGTCAAGATTTCTCTTCTCATGATCCAAACATATACTTCATGGCTCATGAAGATGAGGTACAATCTGATTCCAATAATGAATCTTTTTATATGCATTGTGAACTAGAAACTACACTAGAAGAATTGAAATTTGAAATTAAAAAATTCGCAAATGAACATTCTTCTTTAAAATATTACATGTTTCATGTGACTCAAAGTTTGAGCTTTTACAATCCTCACTAAATGATGCCATTGCTTTAAAAGATAAAATAATTGGAGATCTTGAATTTGAAAACAAACATTTAAGTTCTCAAATTGAAAGATTAAAAAATAAAGATAAAACTAATCATGCTTCTTCTAGTAATACTCATCACTATCTTAGAAGAACATGGCATCATAGATCTCATGTCCCCACTTATAAGAAAGATTTTGTTTGCACGTATTGCATGAGACATGGCCACACGTCTATACATTATAGATTTAGAGATAATGCTTATTATTATGGGTTGATGTGGGTAACTAAGGGTTGTTAAGTCTCATGTTATGAGCCTACATCTTCTAATCTTATTTTGATGATTACAAACAATTCCTAATATTATTTGTCTAGTGTTTATGTTTTCTTATTAGGTATTCTAGACAAACAATATGTTGGAGGATGGATAAAACTGAGCTTCAACGATCACAACAAATGGAGGTTAGCAGAATAGTGGAATGAAGCCATTGCACATCAAGTCACATTCAAGATCAAGCTTTATCCGTAACCAAGTCAAGCATATTGAAGATCTATCAAGCTTGGGTAAATAAGTTTAGGGTTTATACTTTGTGTGTTAATACCTTAAGCTCGATATTATACACACATACAATTTAATAGTTCATGTGTTTTATCCACAAAAGTTTTTGCAAACAAATAGATATATAATACTTATTTGTTTTCTATGTGGATAAGTTATTTTGGTTTAGCTATATAGATATGAAGAAATCTATATCTTCATTTTCACATTTATATGCTTCATATTCTATTGAATTTGCAAAATATTATGTTTATGGATTGAAGATTTATTTACACTATTTTCATATCTTGTATAAGTCTCAAAATCCATTCTAAAGTGTTTCAAAGTTTTGTTTAAGTCATTTTAGCAAAATCAAGTTTTTAACATGTTCATACTTATGTGATTTTGCAAAATGATAAGATTTAACATTTGGGAGATGCTTTTAAAAACTAGTTTTTGTAGCATGTGTATTATCATGTCTATAATCATTTTCCAAAGTTTCATAAATTTTAGAATTTGTTTACTATTTTTAAAAGTAATTTAAAAATTAGGTTTCTGCTCTAAACAGGCTGTATACTTGTTATCAATCGATTGGTCAGTCGACTGATGAAATCAGTCGATCGATCAGTTGACTGATGAATGTGCTTACAATTGCCATTTTGCTCTCTGTTGTGTTTTGGTCGACTAACCAGTCAACTGATGAGGTCATCAGTTGACTGATAAGATTGTTAATCGACTGATTAGCTGAAAAATACCTACAACGGTCAACTCATTAGTCGACTGATAAAACCCATCAGTCGATTGATAGCCTGTAACGACTATATTTCTAGTTTTTATTTTTTATCATTTTGCTGGATTTTACTTGGATTTTGAGTTTTATTTCTGTTGATGCTCGTGAACAAACAGTCGATGGGGGTTTCCCACTGTTAGATGCAGTTTTAACCCCGGTGACGATGGGGAAGAAGGAGAGGATGAATGTTGGGGCCGACTCCTCCGACTTTATGCCCGATTCTTAGTGCGCGGGGTGGACTGATAGCCTGCACATGTAAGAATCGTAGGAATACGGGGCTAGTTTCCCCCGTAGTACCTCCGACAGTCAAGTCAGTTGATGAACTTAGGGAGGGTTTGTTGAGAGGCTCCTGGGCCATTAAGGTCCTTGCAGGGGGTTTTTTCTCTTGGAATTATTAAAATACAAAAGGGGAGTAAAGCTAAGGTGCAAGAAGTAGTAGCCAGAGCTCTCCCGCCCTTACCTTCCTTACCTCCTTTTATAGCCCCCTTGCCTCTGGAAGTTTGACCCTCGGCTTTTGTTGACTATGCATAGGAGGCAGTTTGAAAGATGAACAGGCAGGCTGCTGAGTCATTTTTCTTCCTCCAGGTGTCGGCAGGAGACTGGGAGGGAAGTCACTCGATGTCAGGGGAAAAAGTCTTCTTAGTGCTCTGGGTTTGTCAGAGTAGGCAGGGTGTATGGTAGGTCGGCTGTGTGGCCGTCCTTCTTTCTCCAGGTGGCGGCTGAGAATTGGAGGAGAAGTCATTTGTGTACAGAGAAGCATCATGGCAATTCTCTGGGAAATGACTTGTGAGTGGAATAGGCGACTTGTGCAAGAGATCTTTGTCAGAGCGTATATCTTGATGGGACTGGTCAATGCTGTAGCTTCGAGTGACATTTGAAGAGGTCTTGATCGGATCTTATCCCTTTAGTCGAGGCGGGTTAATCTGTGAGTCATCACTATGATTTGTCTACCGACAACCGAGTGAGTTTTAGGACGTGAGCACCATCGAGACGTCCGCTCGGGGAGTCGTCTTAATTGCGAAGGACCGACTGGTCCCGTGCTTCGAGTCGGTTATGACGACTCTTGTTCGAGAGAGGGCTCGCCTGCTTGACTGGTCAATAGACTTGACCTCGGTTCGGGCTTCTGAGTTTCTTGAGCTGGTCAGGACCATGGATTTTTGGGCCTTTATAGTCAATCTTTCAACGTTCTTATCTCTAGATAGTAAATTATCATAACAGTTGGCCCCTTTCATTTGGAGCCGACTTTGGTTGGGTCCGAGTGAAATGAATTTACTCAGGGTGTTCGAGACTCTTTAGCCAACCGATCGTGGCTTAGAGACGTGGAGCAAGACTCGTTAACCATCAACCTTCTGCAGATTGATGTTGTCGGTTTTGGGAACCGCTTCTTCATAGGAAACGAGGCATCAGGGGTTAGAGCGGGCGGCGCTTCACTTTGCCTATTGATTGGTGTGAGCGGCGGTCCGTATCTCTAACGATCGGTTTCAGATTCCCGAAGCGTATCTGCATTGGTTGCTCCAAGGATTGAGCCTCTTGAGTTCTCCCGTCTGTTTCCTCGGGGGCCTATAAATAGTTGCCGACGCTGTTGAAAAAGTACTCTATCTCAAGAACATTTCTCTTCGTAGGTTCTTTCATTTCTTCCTAAGAGATTTTATCATGGCCTTTCCTCAGAATGACCGTGAGAGGAAGCTTAGAGTTCTATAGTTATCTCGATCGAGAATGTCTATGGATGACGCGACATGGTTGCATGATAGGTACGATATCTCTCGTGCAATGACCATAGGGGCACCGGATAGCTTTACTCCGGTGCATATGCATGGCGAGGACCGAGTGCCTCTCTACTTGGTGCACATACAGTGTGGTCTACGCCTGCCACTGCATCCCTTCATTAGGAAGGTTTTTGTGGCATTGGGGGTTCCCCCTATCAATTCCGCCCGCACGCCATCTGCACGTTGATGGCGTTTATAGACGTCTGCTCTGAGGCAGAGGTGGTGCCCAGCATTAGCTTGTTGGGGCACATGGTCAGTGTGGGAGCCGCTGAGGGGGACCCCTACTATTTCTTCCGCTATCGAGGTAATTTCTGCTTGGATGCTGACCTCCCAGAGTTGGATGAAGAATGGAAGAGGTTCTTCGTCTGGGTGTTCGGCGCTGACAATATATTGTCCTTCTTGGGTTGGCCCGAGGTTCAGGAGAATGTTCTGGAGCCAAGGGCTCTTAGTGACCCTGAGGCTAAAGATCTCAAGAAGCTTCCGAGTCTTCTCAGTCTTCAAGAGTCCAGAGCTTTGGTCGGAGAAGAATTCCCAGAGATGGGAGGGTCCTCCTCATCCTCCTCTGGCTCCGAAGCGGCAGTCCTTCCTCCACCAATGGAGGTCTGTAGAAGAGGTGCCGACTCAGAGGAGCCGAGTTTTTCCTGAAGGCCTCTGAAGAAGATGAAGAGGGATTCTGAGGGTGATGATCCTCAGTCTTAAGAGATGTCGTCGCCCCCCCCTTTTCTCTTTCTTTATCTTTTGCTCCTTTTAAGCTCAGTTGGGCCCTTGTTTTATAAAAGGTGTACAAGACTCTCTTTTGAATGAGAGTGATTTTTCTTGTCTTTTGCTTTTGAGAGTTGCTGAAATGATTTGAACATGTTGAACTCTATTGCTCTTTTTTTTTATAATGTCGGTCCCTTGGGGCCTTGTCTTAGGTTCATCTAGGTAGGGAACCATAGGTGAAGCGCTGACTTGAGGAGTCTTCATACATCGGGTTACTTTTGACGCGGAATCAAAGGTTTTAGAACCGACTGAGAAGTCGTTGTGCCTTGTTTAGTTCTTAGATGAAGTGCCAATGACTTTGTTCCGACTGGGAAGTCGTTTTGCCTTGGAATTTATTCTTTAGCAAGAGCTAAGGGCTTTATATCGACTGAGAAGTCGTTTTGCCTTGGTTTTACCCAGATTAGGTATCAGGGGCTTTGGGCCGACTGACAAGTCATTTTGCCTTGGACTTTATTCTTTAGGAAGAGCCAAGGGTTTTTTTCCGACTAAGAAGTCGTTTTGCCTTGGTTTTACCCAAATTAGGTACCAAGGTCTTTATATCGATTGAGAAGTCATTTTGCCTTGGTTTTACCTTGAGGAGGTACCAAGGGCTTTTTTCTGACTGAGAAGTCGTTTTGCCTTAGTTTAACCCAGATCAGGTACCAAGGTCTTTATACCGACTGAGAAGTCGTTTTATCTTGGTTTTACCTTGAGGATGTACTAAGGTCTTTATAGCGACTGAGAAGTCGTTTTGCCTTCATTTTACCTTGAGGAGGTACCAAGGGGCTTTATACCGACTGAGAAGTTGTTTTTCCTGGGTTTTACCCTGAGGAGGTACCAAGGTTTTTATACCGGCTGAGAAGTCGTTTTGCCTTAGTTTTACCCTGAGGAAGTACCAAGGGCTTTATACCGACTGAGAAGTCATTTTTCCTTGGTTTTACCCTGAGGAGGTACCAAGGTCTTTATACTGACTGAGAAGTCGTTTTGCCTTGGACTTTATTCTTTAGGAAGAGCCAAGGGCTTTTTTCCGACTGAGAAGTCATTTTGCCTTGGTTTTACCTAGATTAGGTATCAAGGACTTTGTTCTGACTAAGGAGTCATTGTGTCTTGGGCCTATCCTGAGGTGGCGCCATAATTGTTGACTGAGAAGTCGTCGAGCGTTGGGCCTATCCTAAGGTGGCGCTGAGGTCTTGTAACCGACCGAGGAGTCATTTTGCCTTGGTTTAACCCAGATTAGGTAATAAGGACTTTGTTCCGACTGAGAAGTCATTTTGCCTTGGTTTTACCCAGATTAGGTACCAAGGTCTTTATACCGACTGAGAAGTCGTTATGCCTTGGACTTTATTCTTTAGGAAGAGCCAAAGGCTTTTTTCCGACTGAAGTCGTTTGCCTTGGTTTTACCCAGATTAGGTACCAAGGACTTTCATTTCCCCCAGGGCCGAGAGTCGACTGTGGGAGTTGGCAGAAAAATGGGTTATGCCTTGGTTTTTCCTTAAGAAGGTACCAAGGACTTTTATCGACTTAGTTAACTGCCCAGCTGACTGGGTCTTTAATGTCTTTCTTTTCATTTTTGATATTTCCATTGATTGTTTGGAATTTATACATGATAGAGTGCAACTCATTCACATTTATCCCGTCGGGTGATGCCGACTCTATGTTTCTTGTCCGTGTGCATCTTGGAGATGGCTTTTGGCCGGGGACAAAGTCACCGAGACGGAGCTTGCTTGGTTGTTTCTTTTCTCCTGTGAACCTTCCTGCCTTGGCGAGAGCGAGCCGTTGCTTCATTGGCTGCCCTTGTTGCCAAACCGAGGAACGCTTGGAATCGGGATTTGCTCTTTCTTTTGATGGTGAGTCGTTTGGCTTTTTAGGCATTGTTGAGTTGCTGGCATATTTGTCATCTCATCAGCTAAGGACCTGCTTGGAGGTTTTGCTGAGATCCTTGTAGGTCGACGGTGGACATGGTGATTTTCAGCAGATCTTGGTTGTCCACCATCGGTTGCTCTGTTAGGCCCGATATTCTATTGTTTGAGGTTTTTGGAAGATGTTGCTTGATGGAGGGGGCCCAGGCAACTTTTGTGATGGGGGCTTCTTATTTGAGAGAACCTCACATGTCGTCGCTTTGTTCCTAAGAATTTGATGGGATCATATTTTTCCTCTTAAGGTTTCTAGGGAAAGCGGCGGCTGGACCATCCTATAAATGGGGGAGCCTTCTTTTGTTAGGGGGATGCGAGTCGCATGTTTCGACCATCGGTTCTTACTTTGTCTTTAGGTGGTTCGAACAGCGGTTGGGGGCCAGAGCTGTTAATCTTTCTGAGAAGACCAGATGGTGAGCCCTTGAGTTTTTCCCACAACCCCATCCTTGGTGAGGAAGGACTCTCCTTTGAAGGTGGTGATAGCTCGAGGATCCTGCCACAGACCTGATCGCTACTCCTTGTTCGGGGGAGCCATTATCGATAGGGGCTTGAGCGATACTGGATCTGATTATTACCCCTGGGGGTTCCGTTTGCGATCCAACCCCAGGCGTCTTAGCTATCCAGGCGGTGGGGTTTTTCATCTCTGGCGGTGATTAGAAGCCTGTGCTTCATTCTCAAGCCAGACAAGCACCATAGTGGTGTGTCTTTTCTTAGGAGGACCTTCGGGGTTCCACTTGGTAAATACTCTCCAGAAAGCTGCTGGAGCCTCCATGGGCTACACCCACATTAGCTCCTCATAGTCAGAGGCTAATCCTCCTTAGCTTGAATGATGCGTTTCCAGCCTTTATTTAGCTTGAACGGTGCAATTCCGATGCTCTTCAAGAATGAAAAATATCAGGCACCGACTTAGAATTAGGCATTTCTTCTCAAAGAAGAAAGTAGGCCCCATGATGGGCGCCAAACTATTGATGCTCGTGAACAAACAGTCGATGGGGGTTTCCCGCAGTCGGATGTAGTTTCGATCCTGGTGACGGTGGGGAAGAAAGAGAGAATGAATGTTGGGGTCGACTCCTCCTCTGACTTTATGCTCGATTCTTAGCGCGCGAGGCGGACTAATAGCCTGCATATACAAGAATCACAGAAATACGGGCTAGTTTCCCCCGTGGTGCCTCCGACGGTCTAGTCAGTTGATGAACTGGGGGAGTGTTTGTTGAGAGGCCCTTGGGCCATTGAGGTCCTTGCAGGGGTTTTTTCTCTTGGAATTATTAAAATACAAAAGGGGAGTAAAGCTAAGGTGCAAGAAGAAGTAGCCAGAGCTCTCCCGCCCTTACCTTCCTTACCTCCTTTTATAGCCCCCTTGCCTCAGGGAGTTTGACCCTCGGCTTTTGTTGACTATGCATAGGAGGCGGTTTGAATGGTGAACATGCAGGTTGCTGAGTCATCTTTCTTCCTCCAGGTGTCGGCAGGAGACTGGGAGGGAAGTCACTCGGTGTCAGGAGAGAGAAGTCTTCTCAGTGCTTTGGGTTTGTCAGAGTAGGCAGGGTATAGGATAGGTCTGCTATGTGGCCGTCCTTCTTTCTCCAAGTGGCGGCTGGGAATTAGAGGAGAAGTCATTTGTGTACAGAGAAGCATCATGGCAATTCTTTGGGAAATGACTTGTGAGTAGAATAGGTGGCTTGTGCAGGAGATCCTTGTCAGAGCGTATATCTTGATGGGATTGGTCAATGCTGTGGCTTCGAGTGACATTTGAAGTGGTCATGGTCGGATCTTATCCCTTTAGTCGAGGCGGGTTGATCCGTGAGTCATCACTATCATTTTTCGACCGACAACCGAGTGAGTTTTGGGACGAGAGTACCATCGAGACATCCGCTCGGGGAGTAGTCTTAATTGCGGAGGACCGACTGGTCCCACGCTTCGAGTCGGTTATGACGACTCTTGGTCGAGAGAGGGCTCGCCTGCTTGACTGGTCAATAGACTTGACCTCGGTCCGGGCTTCTGAGTTTCTTGAGCCGGTCAAGACCATGGATTTTTGGGTTTTTATAGTCAATCTTTTGACGTTCTTATCTCTAGATGGTAAATTACCATAACAGTTTCTTCATCCTATATATACCTATACCATTTCACTTCTGAAAATAGTAGAAAAGTTTTAAAACAAGTTTAAAAAGAGTTTTAGTTTGTTTTAAGTGTTTGTTTACAAAATTAGTTTTGTGAAGATTGATTTACAAGAAGAGGAGATCAATTTCAGTTTGGGCTTTCAATCTTCCTATCCCTCTTTTTTGTGATTAGAGAAGTATTTCTAAACTTATATCTCTAGCTTGTTTATGTTTTAATTGTTATATTTATATTTGCTAGATTTAATTGAGTTTATAATTGATTTTCTCATTGTTTGCACACATAACCATTGAGCTTAACTATTTTCACATATTGTATATTTTGGGTTGTGGTGAGTGTAACCTTGAGAGTGAGCTTACACTTAGTTCTCATCTTGTATTAGAGAACAAATATTGTATTTGAGCCTAATTGTGAGATATACTTTGTAATACACTTGTACACCGAGAGAAGTGTATGGTGAGAGATGGGGTCGTCCCAAGAGGAGTGGGATAGGTGGTAATACATAGAGGTGGATTGTAATTTCTAATACTTGAGGGAGACACGAGCTAGAGACCAACACTTAGAGGGTGTAAAGTGTGATTGCAAGAGTATGAGGTTGTAGTATTTTCGGTGAGCTAGAAAACCGAGTGTGTAGAAAAGTTCTGGCTTCCAAACCGGGTGTCGAGATCGTGGAGATCTCCTCGAGGTGAGGAGCGGAGATGTAGGTCGTAGGGACCAAACTCCGTGAATATATCTTGTGTTTGAGTTTACTTTGTGTACATTTATTTTGTACTTGTAATTTATATTCTTGCTCATAACTCACTCATATATCCTTTGCAAGAATTAATTAATCAAATAAGTTTTAATTGGAATTAATATCCAATAAGATTAGCAATAACCCTATTCACCCCCTCTAGGGTACTTTCAATTGGTATCAGTGCTTGGTGCTCTTTGATTTAAGGTTTAACCACCTTGAGTTAAAGATCCCTTATTCTTATTATTGTTGCTACTCTTGTTTTGATATTATTTGTTTCTTGCTTGCACATATCTTGGACATGCAAGGTGCACTTAGTCTTGGTTATGCTATTAACATTGCTCTTAGAATCAGTAATTTCCCCTATGAACAATGGTGTGCTAGATTTAACCTTTTTGCTAGATCTACTAATATCGATATATGGGAAATTATTGAATGCGCTTATATTGTACCCACTACGGAGAAATCCAAGTGGAGTAGTAATGATAATAGATTGTTTGCTATGAACAAGTCCTTGTTAAGATTTCTAATTGATGCCTTTGGCTTATCTTTTGCTAACAAACTTGATTCTTTTGATAGTGTTTATACGTTATGGAAATTAATAGAAGCACATCAAGGGGATTTGGAGGTAATCCGACAATATTTGGAGGATTCGGCTTCAAGTTCAAAAGGAGCATCATCTTTATGTACACGACCACTAGTCGATAGCCCTAGTGAGGTATGCGAGTCCAATAACAATGATGATTTTACATTTGATGAACTCGCATATGAATATGAAAAATTATTGCATAACCATAATAAATTGAAACATAATTTTAAAGATATAAAAAGCAAGCATGTTCAATTAAGATCCAATCATGAGTCCCTTGTATCTAAGTTCGATTTCATTACAAATAAAAATATTAATCTTAAAGAATGCAATGAAAAATTAAGATTGAATATTGCAAGTTAGACTCATGATAAGCATAATGCCATGTTAGAAGTAGAAACTAATAAAAATAAATTAGATACTCTTGTTTGCTCTACTTCTTGTGACAATGCACATATTTCAAATGATGAGTTGAATAAAATAAAGAAACGCAGATCATCCTTAGATTCAACATTAAATATATGCATTGCCAATAATGAAAAGCTTATGTGTGTGCAAAGTTCCATAAAAATGTTTCTAAGAAATCTATTCACTATGCACACATGTATAACGAAACTTACAAGTGTTCTATTTGAGGCCGAAAAGGTCATATTGCTAAGTTTTGTTATGATGCACAAAAACCCACCATGCTTAAATATATTGATCCTTGTACATCCCATCAAGCCACTTTATCTCATACATATGTACACACACATAGTGATAATCATAAACATGCTCATGTGTATAAGTGTGAATTTTGTGGTCGTTTTGGCCATTTGACCAAATTTTGTTTTAATTTGAAAAATGTTTCTCACTTACAAAAAGCTTCAAATAAATTACCTTTGTTTGTAATGATTTCCGTGCACCATCACTTGGTCAAAACAAACCTTTTAGACCCTTTCATTGCACACATTACAATCAAAAATGACACGCATATGAATTTTGTTTTGACCATATCCGTGTACCATATGCACCCAAATGGGTTCATAACGCAAGGGTCTTGAGCTATAATGATAGGGGTCATGTTCCTAGTCTCTTCGGTACCAAGAGAAATTGGGTACCAAAACATGTTTAATATTTAAGAACAAATGCTTTAGCTTTTTAGTTTTTCATGTTCTTAAAGATGTTTTTAGTTTAGTTTTATAAACAAAATGGAAAACAATTTTATACTTGACAATTGATTTGAAAAGTTATCATTCATATTTTTATGATTCTCTTTCATAGATTTTTATGTTTTCATCCTTTATAAATTGATACAAATTTTTATCAAGATGATTTTTTTCTATACTAAAACATAAATTTTTTATAATATACATTGTTTTTGTTTTTTTGGTTGAACAAAGTGTTTATGTTTATGGGATCATTTTAAATCACTCTTATGATGACATTTATGTGTTTGAGCTTCCGGATCATCTAGTTGTGGTTTATAATGTATTCCTTATGTGGTTTGATCAAGTTTTGTAAAAAGAATTTCTTCTATTGATCAAACACTTTTTAAATATATACTTTGTTTTGTATTTATATATGAGATGTTATATGTTTGAGCAACCCCCGGGAGGTTTACCGGATGCTAAAAGCTTTATTTGGGTTGAAACTTGTTTCAAGAGCTTGTTATGCTCATCTCTCTTGCTTTTGTAAAAAATGATACAATACATACACTTCGAATTTCTTTTAGTATCATTTGAGGCTTTTATTTGAACCTTCATGAGGTTCATAATTTCATTTTTTGAATTCATGATCTACTTTTATTTATATCCAAATAATATTTTATGATTAGATATTGAGACACCTTTTATATATCAATTTGTGCTCTCAATCAATCATGTTTTATGGTGGATAATTTGTAAAATTTTTTTAAATCATTTAATGTTTGATTTTCTTTTACTTTTTTGAAATCTTTTAGGTTTTATGTTTTAGACTCTTGTGGCACCTTATTTTCATGATACATGCATATGTGTTCACTTGGTTTTCTTTAATGTGAGTTGTTTTTAGGATATTCTATGCTTACTCACATTTGATTGTCATGTTCATGATTGCATATTTTCCATATGGCATTTTGATCGGAGGTGCAATCCCTATATCTTTTTTTTTTGTTTATACTCACCTATGCTTTATGATAGGGGGAGCTTTTGCTCTCTTATTATTTTGTTTTCCCCATTTTGATGTTGCCAAAGGGGGAGAAACAAGTGGATTGTGAGTATATTTTAAGAGTATTATGTTTTATTGTATATCTTATATACTCGTTGTGTAGATTGTTTGTCATCATAAAAAAGGAGGAGATTGTTAAGTTTTTGCAAACATATAGATATATAATACTTTGTGTGTTAATACCTTAAGCTCGATATTATACACACACACAATTTAATGATTTATGTGTTTTATCCACAAAAGTTTTTGCAAACATATAGATATATAATACTTATTTGTTTTCTATGTGGATAAGTTGTTTTAGTTTAGCTATATAGATATGAAGAAATATATATCTTTATTTTCATATTTATATGCTTCATATTCTATTGAATTTGTAAAATATTATGTTTATGGATTGAAGACTTATTTACACTATTTTCATATCTTGTATAAGTCTCAAAATCCATTCTAAAGTGTTTTAAAGTTTTGTTCAAGTCATTTTGGCAAAATCAAGTTTTTAGCATATTCATACTTATGTGATTTTGCAAAATGATAAGATTTCACATTTGGGAGATGCTTTTTGAAAACCAGTTTTTATAGCATGTGTATTATTATGTCTACAATCATTTCTTAAAGTTTCATAATTTTTATAATTTGTTTACTATTTTTAAAGATAGTTTAAAATCAGGTTTCTGCTCTAAACAAGCTGTATACTTGTTATCAGTCGACTGGTCAATCAACTGATGAAATCAGTTGACCGATCAGTCGACTGATGAATGTGCCTGCAATTACCATTTTACTCTCTATTGTGTTTTGGTCGACTGACCAGTCGACTGATGAGGTCATCAGTCGAATGATAAGATCGTCAGTCGACTGATTAGTTAAAAAATTCCTAAAACGGTCAGCTCATCAGTCGACTGGTGAAACCCGTCAGTCGACTAATGGCCTGTAACGACTATATTTCTAGTTTCCTTTTTTTTTATTTTGCTGGATTTTACTTGGGTTTTAAGTTTTGTTTCTTCATCCTATATATACCCTATACCATTTCACTTCTGAAAATAGTAGAAAAGTTTTAAGACAAGTTTAAAAAGAGTTTTAGTTTGTTTTAAGTATTTGTTTACAAAATTAGTTTTGTGAAGATTGTATTACAAGAAGAGGAGATCAATTTCAGTTTGTGCTTTCAATCTTCCTATCCCTCTCTCTTGTGATTAGAAAAGTGTTTCTAAACTCATATCTCTAGCTTGTTTATACTTTAATTATTATATTTATATTTACTAGATTTAATTGAGTTTATAATTGAATTTCTCATTGTTTGCACACACAACCATTGAGTTTAACTATTCATATATTGTTTATTTTGGGTTGTGGTGAGTGTAACCTTGAGAGTGAGCTTACACTTAGTTCTCATCTTGTATTAGAGAACAAACATTGTATTAGAGCCTAATTGTGAGATACACTTTGTAATACACTTGTACACCGAGAGAAGTGTGTGGTGAGAGATGGGGTCGTCCCAAGAAGGGTGGGGTATATGGTAATGCCTAGAGGTGAGTTGTAATTCCTAACACTTGAGGGAGACACGGGCTAGAGACCAACACTTAGAGAGTGTAAAGTGTGATTACAAGAGTGTGAGATTATAGAGTTTTCGATGAACTAGAAAACTGAGTGTGTAGAGAAGTTCCGGCTTTCAAACCGGGTGTGTTGAGATAGTGGAGATCTCCTCGAGGTGAGGAGTAGAGACGTAGGTCGTGGGGACCGAACTCCATGAACATATCTTGTGTTTGAGTTTGCTTTGTGTACATTTATTTTGTACTTATAATTTATATTCTTGCACATAACTCACTCATATATCCTTTGCAAGAATTAATTAATCAAATAAGTTTTAATTGGCATTAATATCCAATAAGATTAGCAATAACCCTATTCACCCTCCTTCTAGGGTACTTTCAAGTGTGCCAAGAATACTAACATTCAAGGACCCAAGATTTAGGTACCTAAAGCTTCTACCTCATATTTACATGTAGGGAACGTCTCACACAAGATTTATAGAGTTGTGGTACCTTGATAGTGGTTGTTCTCATCACATGACAGGCAACAAGGACTTATTTGCAACTCTATCAAGGATAGAAGGATGCAATGTCTTCTTTGTTGGTGGTGAGAAAGGTAAAATAGTAGGTATTAATAATATTGGTAAGATACATTCTCTCGTTATTAAGGATGCTTATTTGGTAAAAGGAACTAATTATAATCTCTTAAGTATTAGTCAACTTAGTGACAAATGCTATGATGTTGTTTTTAAACCGGATAAGTGTATTATAAGTCTAAAAGATAAAGCTATTTTTGTTACCCTTAGAAAGTCTAGTGTATATATTTTTGAGATGAATGGGTTTTTAGATCAAGATATGAAATGTCTTGCCATGATAGACGGAGATCCTTTGATTTGGCACAAGAGGCTTGGACATGCTCACATGAAGTTAATATCTAAGCTATCAAATAAGAACTTGGTAAGAGATCTATCAAATCTAACCTATGTCAAAGATTCTCATTGTGAGGAGTGTGCCAAAGGTAAACAAATTACGAATTCCTTCAAATCCATAAATGAGGTATCCACTACTAAACCTTTACAATTACTACATCTTGATCTCTTTGGTCCTATGCGTGTTGCCTCTCTAGGAGGTAAACTCTATGTATTTGTTATTGTTGATGATTTTTCACATTTTACATAGGTGATCTTTCTTGTAAATAAAGATAAATGTTTCGAAGAATTCTCTCATTTTGTAAAAAGAGTTAAAATGAAAAGGATTTGAAAGTTGTAAAATTCGAAGTGATCACGATGGTGAATTTCAAAATAATTTTTTTTAATGATTTTTGTGACGATCATGGTTTTACACATACGTTTTTCGCTCTAAGAACACCACAACAAAATGGTGTAGTTAAATAGAAAAATCGTACCATAAAAGAGATAGTACGTACTATGATTAATGGTTTTGATTTGTCAAAATATTTTTGGGCAGAAGCCGTCAACACGGCTTGCTATGTTTTAAATCGTGTTTTAATTAGACCTATTTTTAAGAAAACACCTTATGAACTTTATTTTGGCAAAACTCCAAATATTAGCTATTTTCAGATTTTTGGCTGCAAATGTTTTATTTTGAACACAAAAGATCACCATGACAAATTTGATTCAAAGATTGTTGTTGGTGTATTTTTTAGGATATGTATCAAGGAGTATGGCTTATAGAGTTTTCAAAAATCACCATAAACGTTACTTTTGATGAAACTAATGATGGTTTGCTAGATAGTGTGCCTAAGGATGGTGATGATATTGATGAAGGATTGGAACTCATGCAAATAAATGACAAACCCTCAATAGATGCACCAAAAGATGGGGAAGGGAACCTTGACCAAAATCAAGAGGAGCTCCCTAAAGCATGAAGATTTGCACCGGACCATCCCAAGGAGCAAATTATAGGGAGCCAATTTAAAGGAGTGTTAACCCGCTCAAAGGCTATGAGCAAGTGTGGTAATATAGCTTTCTTATCCCAAATTGAACCTAAATATGTTGATGATGCTTTGAATGATGAATTTTGGGTTTTAGCTATGCATGATGAATTAAATAATTTTCAAAGAAATAATATTTGGAAACTTGTTCCTAGACCTAAAGATTTTCATGTTATTGGAGCAAAATGGTTCTTTAAAAATAAACTTGATGAATTTGGCATAGTAACTAGAAATAAAGCTTGTTTAGTTACCCAAGGATACAATCAAGAGGAGGGCATTGATTGTGATGAAACATTTACACCGGTTGCAAGATTGGAGTCAATTAGAATGTTTTTAGCCTATGCTAGCTTCAAAAATTTCAAATTGTTTCAAATGGAAGCTAAAAGTACATTTTTGAATGGTTTTATTGAAGAAGAGATGTATGTCGAGCAACCCCCCAGTTTTATTGATCCACTATTTTCTAATCATGTTTACCAGGTACAAAAAGCTTTGTATGGGTTAAAACAAGCTCTTAGAACTTGATATGCTCGCCACTCAAGTTTTCTTATTGATAATGGTTTTTCAAAAGAGAAAATTGATAATACTCTATTTATTAGCAAAAGAAAAAATAATTTTATTTTGGTTTACATTTATGTTGATGAAATTATTTTTGATGTAATAGTGACCACATAGTCAGTTATATCCGTGTTTATATGAATTTGTTGAGAATTGATGAAGGGGTCACTTTCTTCTCTGACTTTATGTCTAGTTCTTGAATTAGGATATCTGAAAAATCTACACAAGTAGAAATTTGTAAGAGGGTGGAGTTTGGTTCCCTCGTTGTACCTCTAACGATCAAGTTAGCTGATAATCTTGAGTGGGGTTTAAAAGAGCTATTGTAATTCTTGTGCGTGTGTGGTATGATTTGCAGAGTTATAGAGCTTTTTATCATAATCCATAATTTGGTCCCCGCCCAAGTTGAAATAGTACCTATATTTATACTAAGGTGGCAAGGGTAAATTGGTTACTTTGGCCGAGAGCAGAGAGGCGGTGGTGAAGTATCGGCTAGTGGCCACATCGGTACTTGCTTTTCAGGTGCCAGCTAGCGAGTGGAGGGAATGTCGCTTTGACATTAATGGGAAGAGACTGGCGGCATGGTAGGGCCTACGTGGTGTGGTAAGTCATGAAGACTATCTGGGCTAGAGTCATGATGGCACCTGTCAGTTATTAAATGCGATGTTGACACGTTGTCATAGAGGGAAAGGCTCGAGATGAAAACAGTCCTCTAGCTTTGTTAAGAAGTAACGCCTTTCGAGTCGACTTTGCAAGGCATCTGGCAAGTGGTCGAGTGGACTCGTGACGAGTTGTCTTTAATAGAAGGGGAGCGACAAACACCGCCTTTCATGTTGACAAGCACCGCCTTTCGTGTCGTCATACACCATCGTTCGTGTTGACATTAAGGTGTGCCGTCTCGTCAGGTCGGCTGAGTTGTGGTCCCTAATTGTCTCTGGCCACCAAGTTGATTGGGTATAGCGTGTAGAAATTCACTTGTCAACTACTTAGTATTGAGTTGTATTTTGGCAAAAATGAAAACACCATAACGGTTGGACCTTTTCGCTTGGAGTCAGCTATGGCCGGGTCCAAGTGAAATACAGTAAAAAAGTTGCTTTGGATGGACGTCGGTAATAATAACTGAAAAAGTTACTTCAAAAGGGACGTGGCTGATGTCACCACACATCCGCTTTATTATTGTTGCTTTGCATTTTTGACAGATTGTGGGCTACTCGATGTAGGTAGGCCACACCTCAATCTCCGAGGGTGCTTCGAATTTCGAAAATAAATCCTGGCCATTGGATACAGCTAGATCTGACGGTTCAAATTTTGACAGCTGTAAAGTCATCTATCTATATATAGGAATAAGGCCATAAGAGTGGCGGCCATCGTCTTTTGAAATCCCCTTTAGAGAACTGTTTATTTTCTCCTTTCATTTCCTCTAGCAATCAACACTTCAATCTTCAATGGCTTCCTAACCTGTTGATCGACGAACCCTCCTAGAGAATTTCGTTGCAAAGTGACCTTGCCACATAAAAAGACACTTCCTAAGAGGTTCGACATCTAGGAGGGATACGATCTGCTAGCTTCGACGGTGTCAGAGGCCATTTTTGACCAAGAGCTGGAGCGAAATACGCTCTATGTGAGGCATTTAGAATGCGGCTTACGGTTACCCCTACACCCCTTTCTCAAGCAAGTGTTTGAGCCACTAGGGGTATTGCCGATGCAAATGAAGCCTAACGTCATCACCATCCTCGTAGGACATGTGGTGATTTTCCACTGACTGGGGATAAAACCCTCATTGCCAGTTCTAGGGCGATTGGTGGTCGTTAAGGTGAACCAGAATGAGCCCCACTACTATTTCCAGATGATGGGGAAGTCAGGCTAATCACTGGCCTTCCAGATTCACATAAGGATTAGAAGGAAATTTTCATCTGGGTCGTAGGGGACGACCTAGAATTAGGCTGCATCAACTGGCCCAAAATAAGGAGGGATGCTCTCATGGGCCAGCTGTCTGCTACCGAGAAGATTGAGCACGATCAAATTAAGGCGTATGCTGGCTCTAGGTGATTCAAAGTTTTGCTTGACAGGTCGGTTCTATGGGTTGTCGAGGTGTCGATCGTACCATTCACCGACTGAGATTATGATAAAGCCTTAACTCTCATTGTAGGGTCAGGGGAGGCGACAGCGGAGCCTACGACTCCTTTAGCTGATTCACAAGAGGAGGAGTCTGCTAGGCCGGCCAAGCATCTTCGCTAAAATGTTCCTCTAATGGAGGCAGAGGTAGCCGATGAGGAGACCGCTCCCTTCCTCGTCCATAAATGGAGGAGGAGGAATACGAAAAGAGTACCTCAAGTAGCGGCCGAAATGGCCAAGGCTAATGTTGTCCACTTGGATGAGTCAAGGGGTGGGTCCTCCCCTAGAGAACCAACTGAGGCTTCTCAAGGAGAGAGAGCTGAGGCAGTAGCGCTTGCTGGAGGGGCATCATTTGGTCACCGTCGCGAGTCGACTTGACGGGGGAAGGAACCACTTCAGGAGGAGGAGATTGTGACGCCCCAGGGTTCACACAAGGCTACAGTCCCAGGTGAAACCCGGATTGTCAAACCTGCCAAGCACCAACTACCATGCTATGACAAGTTTCACCATCACAATCACTATCTCTCTAGTGAAAATAATAAATAGGTGAAGGTACAGACAGGTAAAAATAGAAATAGGGCAACACTGGATATACACAGAAGAAGTGTAAGAAAAATCAATAATGAGCCCAAATAGACATATCTCTGAGTCTGAACTGAATCTCAAATACAATGAGTCACATAAACAAATTCTCACAATAGCTCTCAACTCTATAAAACAAAATACCAATCTAGATTCTGAGATTTATCAACAACATGTGGAGTTCTACAATAACTACAAAATATGATAAGTAACTAAATGGACAACTAAGAAGTCCTATCAACCTGCGACTCCCCGTGCGCCAGACTCGCTGCCTGAAAGGGGGGAAAACAACGAGTGTCAAAGCGCTAGCGAGATCATCACTACCTCTCCCCAGGGGAAGGGGTAGGAGTATATAAGAAAATAGAGTCAGTACATACATATATCAAATCATTCATATAACTCTCTATGAATGAATAACAAATAATCAATGATAAATACTCCAATCTCTAACATAAAAAATAATCATCTCATCTCGAACTACGTCCAAGTGACCTGCTCTATAATAAGAGGATATTAAGAATTGCTAAAATAAATATATCTGCCGTTCATAACGGGTGCATCAAAATCTCAAGGGAAATACCCTATTCGCGGGCAATTTATCATAGAAGTAAAGCCTACAACTGATCAAATATTTATGTGTGCATCATCTTGTACTATAGCAATACTTTTGTAATGCTCGTTACTCAATCGCTCTGCGGCAATAGGGTTTATTATTTTCCTATTTCGGATACATATAATAACGATACTGTTGTAATACTATTACTCAATCGTTCTACGGCAATAGGTTTTATCTCCCTATCCCGGATACATGAAATAACGATACTATTATAATACTCTTACTCAATCATTCTGCGGCAAATAGGTTTTATCTCTCTATTTCCGGATACATGAATTAACGATACTTTTGTAATACTCTTACT
>BQKN01066045.1:700680-748084 GCA_022839385.1 Asparagus kiusianus
TGCGGCAAATAGGTTTTATCTCCCTATTTCCGGATACATGAATTAACTATACTCTTTTATATGTATTCATCAGCTCAACGTGCGACAAAAAGTATGTTAACACAACATAATCTAAGTGTACGTGCACATATCTCGATGTGCGTGTCCATATCTGGTGTTCATCATCATCCCAAATGTAAAACAACTCTTAGCATTGTATATAAGAGTACAAGATCGAGAAACTCTCTCAAAAATAACGAACAAGAGCGAAACTCAAGAAACCTTTACGTAATATATCAATTTATTTCAAATCAGCACATCTGTAGTTTTTTGCAGAACATATCATTAGTAAATTGAGAATATATTTCTATGAAGAAATTCTTTTTAAGAATAGTTTTTTGTTTTGGAAACTAGACTCACATAGCTATAATTTGATACTAATTTGGCTCAGTTTGGAGCTCATATGATATTTCTAATTTACAGTCAAACATTTTATTTGTGCAGCAGATTTTCTGCAGGACCTATCATCAGTAAATTGAGCATATCTTTCTCTAGGAAACCTATATTTAGTTATGGTTTTCTATTTTGAAAACTAGATTCACATATCTTTCAATTGGAATTAGTTTAGTTTAATTTGGATTTCATTTGTTATTTCAAATTTCTAGTTTAATAGTATATATGTGCAGCAGATTTTCAGCAGAACATAACAAACATGATTATTTGCACAAGAAATCATATGTAAACCTTCAATAATGCACGAAACTTTAAAACGAAGAATAAGACATCTAAATTCAGATAAACAATATTTTAAATTATTTTTAGATCTTAAAATACTTCTGTAAATTCGTGCTTAAACTATTTAACATGAAAAGACCTAGTCTTTATACGTATATACAAAAGATCCAATTTTTATATACAAATTAATTGATTTGGCTCTATAAAACTCATTAAAAATTCTTCAAAAATATTTTGAAAAAACTAGGAGGGGGATTAGTAGAGATGATACTCGCCTGGGGTTGTAGGAAAACTTGTTAGAAGCAACATCGAAGGAGATCTCCACTCCAAAAGCCAAAAATCAACAAAACACAACTTGAAAGCCTCCAATCTTCTCCAAGAATTCAAAATAGGGTTTATGGGGGTTTGGTGGCTGTTAGGGTTCTTAGATATGATAAAAAAAAGGAATTTTCGTGAAAAATACAGGTACTTATAGAGGCAAACCCGAAACAAACCTGTTAGACCCGAACCAGGAAACCTAGTCTGACTTGGAAAATACCCTTCGGTATTTTAGCTGTAACTTTCTCATCCAAACTCGGAATGAGGTGATCTAAGACTTGTTGGAAAGCTACTGAAGAGGTCTACAACTTTAATCTTTTACACTTTTCCAAATTCTAACTATATCGGTGTTCAAAACATAAAAACTTATAACTGGTCATTATTCCCAGATTTTCACTCTTGGTCTTTGTGCATGTTTTGTGCATTTGCACTCATATTTTCACAAATATATATTGAATTGATCTCAAATCAATTCTTATCATATCCAAACATCAAAATATATTATTTTTCACCATATAACATATTTATCATTATTTATCATAAAATATTCAAATTTACGGGGTTTTACAGAGATAGAGCCTTTCACTGGACTGGAATACCCTTTTCCTCATAGGATTGCCGACATCGGGGAGGAAAATGGGATGCGATGAGGAAATATCCTATCGGACTCACTGGGGTCGGTGCTCGACATGGACAAGAGCTTGAGCCAGAGTTCTGCTTCGAGGCTGAATGTCATCTCGACGCCCGGGGGACCGTCCCGGGGTCTCGTCGGATCCAGTTGAGGGCGGTTGACCAATTCCTTCTTCCTCAAGATGAGAAGTATCTCGAGGGGGTTCCCAAATTTAGCCTCCATCACACCCTTCGCAGCTACTTCCTTTGAAGTGCTCGATTGGAGCATGAGTTATATGGTTAGATGGAATGCATCTGGACCAAATATCACAAGCTCCTTGGAGAAGTTACTTCCTTGAGGGCTGGCGGAGGAGTCGGCTCGAGGCAGGGTGCTGAGGTGTTAGCCCCAAGTATTCCTGAGGTTGACAAGCTCAGACAGGAGCTGGAGGAGAGCCAAAGGAAGGCTGAAATAATGGAGGAGGCTCTCCGAGAGAGGGATCACACTAAGTCAATGGCCAAGGAAGAAAAAGAGGCGGTGGTGTATACGTGGCGTTGACTAGGAGAGGAGCATGAAACGCTTGTCAAGCTCCAAGAAGAGGTCGCTCACTTTAAGTCCGAACCTTACGAGTAGGAGATCATCGATGAATATCACCAACATTTAACTAGGAAAACTAAAGTGGCGGTAGCCTACAACACCATGTACGATTGCTTGGCGGCATAGCTCTTGGCCGAGATAAAGAATCTGCCCGATTGCTTTCACCATCCTCCTCTGGTTGCCAACTACTTGAATGAGTTAAAGGAGGTGGAAGCGACTGGATGGGGACTTGATCTCAATGAGGAAGAGGGGGAGTCGGATGAAGGAGGAGACTGCTCAACTCCTCTATCGACTACTATTAACAGCTCATTGCCCTTGACTTCTAGTGCGAGGATGGACTTTTCTTAGGCCTCTTAGGAATTTTCTCTGCTTTTGCTGTATATATTGTATACTTTGTAACTTGTAAGGTACTTATCAATGAATGAAAAAGTACTTTATTTTATTTGTACTTGAAATTGCATTTTTTGTGTCAAAAAATTTCAAAGCGTTTGCTGAATGACTTAGCTTCTTCATGGACTTGAAAATCCTAACTGCTGATCTGAGGGCCGACTTGTCTTCTTATTAGAAAAGACATTTCTTGAACTCGAGTAATCGCCTGATGCTTTAGTTTTTAGTCTAAGTATAGAACTAATAGAGCTAATTATGCCAACTGCTTTCTAGTCGGTGTTTGGACTTCTCGAGTCGAGTTCCTAAGCAATTCTCTTGAAGTTAGCTGCTGGCTGATGAGGGTCGTCTAGGACATGGTTGACTGCTCATTTAATAAATGTCCTTTAGCTAGTTTTTAGAATCCTTTATTAGGCAGGTGAAACGTTATTGTTCGAAACGATGCAATGCTTTGTCAGTTTTGTCAGTTGTCAAAAATTAATAATAATGTTTCGGTTTTCAAGCGAACAGACGCGGATTAAAAAGGGAGTGGCGCTTCGAATCTCATGATAGACATTTGAGATTTTGAGATAAATCTCGCCCGTTCATTTCGAAATGAGGCAACCAGCCGATTAATTCTACATGTCCCTTAAATGCTATAAATAGCCTAATTGGGGGAGAGAAGAACTCTTTACAGATATCTACTCAAAAATTTTCCAGCACTCTTCTTCTCCAAATTCTCTTAAGTTCTTGCGATTAGATCATTCCCATGGCTTCTCAGATCTCTGCTGCTGGCTGCAACGAGGAGAGGATTGCTCTCCTTAGGCCAATCCATTCCAAGGTCTATGCTATAGAGCTCGAACAGTACTACAAGCTCTACGATGTCCCGAAGTCATTCACTTTGGCGGTACCGACAAGAAATGAAGTTGTGTACCATCATGGCAGCAACATGGCATCGCTATACTTGGCCCACCTCGAATATGGGCTTCGACTATCACTCAACCCCTTTATAAGGGATGCGTGTGTCACTATAGGGGTTTCCCCCTCCTAATTCACTCCCAACACCATCGGGGTGTTGGTGGGTTTTGTGGTCATTTGCTATCACGTCAACATCATGCTGACTCTGTGCCTGTTCGGGCATTTGATCAGCATTAAGTCAACGAAGAAGGATCTTTACTATTTCTTTCATTATAATAGGGATTTCAAGTTTATAACGGATGCTACAGAGTCTAACAGGGACTGGAAGGGGCACTTCCTATGGGTGTTCGGAGCCGATAGCGTGCTCGCCTGCCCTAACTGGCTGAAGATAAACAATGATGCTTTGAGGCCATGCTTTCTCAGACCTGACGAGAGGTGGCACCTCGAAAAGATCCACTCCTACACCGGGTCTCAGGAATAGGTTAATCTTTTTGACTCGGCATCACTTCGGGTGGCGCATGTCTCTGTATTCTCGCCCACTGAAGCTGATAAGTTTAGGGTAGGGATGCTATCCCTCTCCCTTGAAAAAAGCTAGCAAAGGGAGGCAAGGGACGAGGAGTCAGGCTCCTCCACCAGGCCCTAAAAAAGGCTAGGGGGGAATCTTACCCCTGAGGAGACGGCTGGGCTAAAATCGCACGTGGCCGAAATCACCGCCAGACAGTCGTGGTGAAAAATGTGGACCAAGATACTAGCAGTCAAGAAGGTCGAGGCCCCAGCAGGAGATCAAGATAGGCCCAAGCTTGGTCAGCTGAGGAGTCACAGTAGCAGCAACAGCAGCAGCAATAGCAGCAGCAGCCGACCGAGGAGCGACCGCAGCCTAAATTCATCGTCCTCGATGACCCCTCTCAATCAGAGCCTGAGGAGGCAGCCCTAGTGGCAGAAGCTACCGGGCCTCTATTGAAGAGACCGCCAAGCCAACTCCTAGGCTCAAGTTAACCCATAGGCCGGGTAAGGAGCTAGTTGGGTAGGCTAGGGGTGCTGAAGAGCGTGCAACACCCCTCCTAGAGTCTACAGTGGGCGAGGTTGCTGAGGAGTAGGAAGGCATCTGGCCTTTCCCCATTAGATCTTCGACGTTGATCCCCAATCTTAGGAGGAAGCACAGGCGATGCTAGTGTGAGTGCCGGAGGGCCCCTGCTCACCTAGGAGGGAACTCCTCAAAAGCGACAAATTCCTCCCGTCGGCGTCTCTCAGCAGGGAGTCTTCAATTTTAGGGTCTCTTACGACCCCAATTATGGCAGTACAACAATTCTCCCTCCCGAAGGATGAGGGGTTCTTAAAAAGGATGCCAAGCTTCGGATTGTATCTAGCTCTCAAGGTTCACTTAGTTCGGGGTGCTCTGCTAGAGCAGGAGCTGTACGAGCGGCTTTGACATATGCACGATGCTCCGCAAGAGTGGAAAGCGGAGTTGGCGAGAGATAAGTCGGTCAAGGAAGAGGCAGAAAAGAGAGTTAGTGCCTTGGAGGCCGAACTGAATGGTGTTGAAGCCCGCTGGCATCGGGAGATGGATGCTAGGGAGAAGGTCCTCCATGGGATCCGATCCCACAGTGCCAAACAATTGGCTTCGATTGATAAACTCAAGGGCGAGGTAGCCCAGTTAAAGGTGGAAGTCGCCCGTCTTCGGTAAGGTATTTCCAAGCGAGACGGTCGGCTGATGACTTTGACTAGGGAACTCGAATCCGTGAGGCGTCTTAAAGTGGCAGCCAAGGAGGATGCTTGTTCGAGTCGTCTCTCGGTTAAGCAGCTAAGGAGAGACCTCGAGATTGAGCGGTTGGCTCACCAGGCATCCATGATACTCATAAATGACATAGAGGGTCGGCTTGCTCATCTTGACTCGAAGCATTATAGGATGAAGGTGGTCGAGGACTGGCGCCATGGCCCCTTGGGTAAAACTGAGGTGGGCTTGGCTTACAAGGCTAGTTTTGACCACATTGTCTCGCTACTCCCTCCTAGCTCTCACCCTCCTTCAGACCGCCTTTATCCTTCTCGCGTCTCCTGTTGCCTTGATCTCCTAAGGGAGATTGAGGTAAGCGGGGGGGGGGGGGGTTAGATTTGGCAGTGAGTGATGAGAGTGACAAGTCAGGGGACTAGCTCGACGAGAACTCTCCTGCTCCTTCTGGTGATGCCACCGAGACCCCTACCGAGACTGCCGCCCTAGCCGAGCTTGCTGCCCCTACCGAGATTGCTGCCCAGAGGGAGATTTTCTCCCCCGACCGAGAGAGTTGAGGGCTTGTATCCATTTTTTCCTTTTTTCTTTGTAAATATCGACATGTTTTTGTAAATATTATAATGAACTTTGAATCTTGGGAATAAAAACTAACTCTGTTCTCATTCTTGAGTTTGTCTTGATTTATTCCTTATTTTTGCTTCACCTTGCTAACTTGTAATTTTGTTCTGATTGAGAGAACTGAGTGTTAGCACTACAGCAAATCAATCATATTGTGTCGACACAAATATTAGGGGTTTGAGACGATTGGTTCTCTTTGCACCTTACTTTGGCAAGGTGGTCGGGTCTTCGGCTGACAAGGATTTGGCAAGTTGTAGTGCCTAAGTCCCTTTATCGAAAAAGAGTGAGCATTTAGAAATTATGCCTTGGGTTTACCCGTGATGGCACCAATGAATTTTTTGGCAAAGAGACAACCGTGAGGTTAGGTGCCTAGGACTTACGTAAACGCCTGGGTCTTCGGCAAAAGGACAACCGGAGGTTGGGTGCCTAGGTCTTACGTAGATGCTTGGGTCTTTAATTTCCCCAGGATGGTCAAATGGTGATTGTGGGAGTCAACCATATGTTTAGTACCTTGGGTTTATTCCTGAAAATCCACCAAGGGCTTAGAATTCAACCGAAGTCGAATGCCCAGAACTTGCTGTAGTTGACTAGGTCTTTTACAACCCTAAGGTTGTGCCTAGGACTTGCTGAAGTTAACTAGGTCTTTCGCCCTATGAAGGGTAGCTCTAATGTCAATTAGGTAATATGACAACCCTGAGGTTGGGTGCCCAGGACTTATATAGATGATTGGGTCTTTAATATAGCCATGATGGTCGAGAGGTGACAGTGAGAGTTGACCATATAGTCAGTACCTTGGGTTTATTCCTAAAAAGGAACCAAGGGCTTAGAGCTCATGCATAGATTGGGTACTATGAAAGTGCAAGACAGCAATCGAGTCAGTTTCAATATGAATTTCATTGATATGAAATAAAATTTACAAAATTATTGAAAATAACGCCGTATGTGTTCAATGTTCCAGGGGTGCTGGAGGACTCTCTCAACTGGGGCCCTTAGTCGATAGGTGCTAGTTTGAAGCTCTTCTAGGACTATGTAGGGGTCTTCCCAATTGGTCACTAGCTTTCCTCTCCGAGTGACCTTGTCCAAAGCATCTTTGCGGAGGATGAGGTCACCAACATTGGATTTCTTTGGTCAGATTCTGCTATTGTAGTAGCGGGCGATTCGTTGCTGATTGATGATCTGAGTCTGAAGAGCTTTCTCTCGAGTCTCATCTAGGAGGTCGAGGCTGACTCGAAGTCCTTCTAAATTTATGTCCTCGTCGAAGTGTTGTAGTCGAATGGTCGACATGCCTACTTTGACGGGAGTGACTGCCTCAGTGCCATATGCTAGCTTGAATGGAGTCTCACCGGTTGAGTTCTTATGGATTGTGTGGTACGACCAGAAGATACTATGCAAATCTTCAACCCAGTTGCGTACCACAACATCCACCTTCTTTTTTAATGTTTGAAGGATGCATTTAATGGCAGCCTCTGCAAGTCCATTGGATTTGGGGTGGGCGACGGAGGAGAAGTTGTGGTGAATGTTGTATTCCCCGTAAAAACTACAGAAGCCTCTGCTATCAAATTGGGTGTCGTTGTCAGTCACAAAGGACCGGGGTACACCAAAATGGCAAACAATGGATTTCCACACAAAATTCATGATGTTGCTCTCACCAATCATGGTTAGTGGTTCGACTTCGATCCATTTGGTGAAGTAGTCAATCGCCACAATGAGAAATCTTCTCTACCCTGAAGCTTGGGGGAGAGGTCCTAGTAGATCCAGCCCCAACTGGGTGAAAGGTATCAAGCTTAGGATGGAAGTTAGCTCGGTCGTCGTTGCTCGAGGGATGGACAAGAAAAGCTGACACTTTTGGCAATGAGAAATGAGTCGCATTGACTCGCCTAGAATGGTTGGCCAGTAGTGCCCCTGGCGGATGACTTTCTGTGCAAGGGTTCGGGCCCTAGGATAATTTCTGTAGGTGCCTTCATGTATCTTCTGGAGTACAGAGTCAGCCTCTGGTAGCTGTAGACACTGCAGATAGGGCCCTATACCGCTGCTAGAGTAAGACATCCGGTAGAGTTGATTGTCGATCATGAGATAATGGCAAGAAATCCTCTGTAGATGTCTGGCTTCATCAAGATCTTCAGGTGTAATGCCTTGCATTAGGTAAAGGATAATAGAATTCAACCAACAGGGTATCACAGGCGCTTCTGTCTCCATAATAGTCTCTTGCGACTTAGAGATGCTAGGTCATTCGAGGGTGTTAGTGTAGACAGGCCTCGAGTTGATTCTTGTGCTTGTTGACCCGAGTTTTGAGAAGGTGCCCACTGGAACATTGAGAGCACGGGGGACTTGGGATATCTTGAACTCTAGGAAGCTGGTCATAACCTCTTTAGCAGCTTTAAGATATAAGGCCATCCTTGAATCCTTAGACGAATATCGTCCATTGACTTGGTGGACGACCAACTATGAGTTGGCGAGAATATAAAAGTGTTCTACCTTTAAGGCTTGTGCCGCTCGAAGGATAGTGAGGAGTGCTTCATACTCGGCTTCATTGTCTAAGGCCGAGAAGTTAAAGGAAATGGAGTGTTCGTGCATCGACCCGTCTGGGCTTTGCATAACCACCCCTGATCCGTTGTCGGCTTCTCCAGAGGACCCATCCACTTTCAATAACCACCATGAGATATACTCAGGTGCATCCTATTCCAAGGTGTGACGGGCCTGAGGAATAAGTGTTTGAACTACAGGAGGTGCTGGAAGCATTGGAGGTGCTGGCTGATGAGATGGCAAAAGAGCAGGTGGCTAATCACTTAGGGAGGTTGACTCTATCAGGAAGTCGGCCAAGGCTTGAGCTTTGATTGTTATCCTGGGTTTGAACTGAACACCATGTTCACTGAGTTCGACTGTCCAGGTGACCATCCTCCCAAATGTAGTGAGGCTGCCCAACGCTTTCTTCAAAGAAAGACTCGTCTGCACAATGATGTCATGGGCCTAGAAGTAGGAACGGAGTCTCCTTACAATGATGATGAGGGCAAAGGCAGCCTTTTCTATAAGGGGGTATTTGAGCTCGCCCGTTTTGAGGATCCAACTCACATATTAGATGGGCTTCTGGATATTCCCTTCTTCTCAATTAAGGATGGAGCTGACTGCTTCTGAGGAGACGACCATGTATAAGTACAATGTCTCTCCTCCGATAGGCTGACTCAGTAGCGGCTTTGTACTCAAATAGACTTTGAGATCCTAAAATGTTATATTGCATTCAATCATCCAAGTCGTGCTCTCCTTCAAGTTCTTGCTTCCCCTTAGAGTCTTAAAGAATGTGAGACTCCTCTCGGTAGATTTGGAGAGGAATCGATCAAGAACTGCAATCCTCCCATTCAGCTTCTGAATGTCTTTCAAGGTGCACGGCTTAGGCAGTCGTTCTATGACGGCAATCTTCTCAGGGTTGATCTCTATGTCTCTCTAGGTGATCATGAATTCCAGGAACTTCCTGGACTAAACTCCAAAGGCACACTTAGTAGGATTGAACTTCATTTGATAGCGCTGGAGAGTAGAGAAAGTCTCGTCCAAGTTTGATATGTGGGTCGATGCTTGCTTCGACTTCACTAGAAAGTCATCCACATAAGCTTCCAGATTACGACTGATCTGGTGCTTGAAGACCTTACTGACAAGCCTCTAATATGTAGCTCTTGCGTTCTTCAGTCTGAATGACATCATCTTGTAGCAGTAAGTGCCCAAATCAGTAATGAAGGAGGTATTCTCCTGATCATGCTCAGCCATGAAGATCTAGTTATAGCCGGAGAAGGCATCCATAAAGCTGAGCAGCTCATGTCCTACACTTTTGTCAACTAGCTGATCGATTCGAGGCAGAGGGTAGCTATCCTTAGGACAAGCTTTGTTGAGGTCAGTGAAGTTCACGCACATCCTCCATTTGTTTAGTCTTTCTTCACCAATACAACATTGGCTAACCACTCCAGTATTAGACTTCCTGGATTAAGCCATCTCTAAGAAGCCTCTTGACTTCGTCGGCTACCACCTTCTAGTGCTCTAGGCTGAGATGTCTCTTCTTCTGTCGAACAGGCTTGGTGTGCCTATCGACGACCATCTTGTAGCATATCACTTTGGGGGGAAGCCCCGGCATGTTCTCTGGTCCCTAGGCGAACACATCAGCGTTTGCTTATAAGAACTCTATCAAGGCCCCTCTCAAGGGTTCGACTAGACTAGACCCAATCTTGACCGTCTTTGATCCTTTTCGCTCAACAGGTATCTCTTGGAGCTCTTCCACCGGCGTCGTCCTCTGCTGCTCTATTGTTTCCTCTAACTAGAGGCAAGCCTTCTCGATGGGCATGGCGCCTTGTGCCCCCTTACCCTTGACTGAGAGCAGGTAGTAGGTCTTGGCCTCTCGTTGATTGCTCCTGGTGACTCTGACATCATTAGGAGTTGGGAACTTGACCATATGGTGGTAAGTTGAAGAAATGGCTTGCAAGAGATGGGGGCAGTTCGGCCTATGTTGACATTGTAGGCCAACTTGAGATCCATCATCAGGAACAAGACCTAGAAGGTGGCTTGCCTAGGGTACTCCCCAACTGTTAGAGGGAGAGTAATCATACCATCTGGCAAAAGAGAGTGGCTGGCAAATTTGATGAGGGGTCCTCTACAGGGAAGAAAATGGGATTTGTCGATGCACATTTGGTTGAAGGTGTCAACGTACAGGATGTCTATTAAGCTCCCTGTGTCGGCCATGATCCGCTTTACCTGATATCCATCGATCCCGGCTGTGATGACAATAGGATCGTCATTAGGCATCTCAGCGCCTTGTAGGTCGGTGTTCCTAAAAGATATAGGCCCATCTGCCTTTGTCCTCTTGTCACCTTGGTCAACCCGCAATGCCATCTTGGCATATCTCTTCCGGGCATTGTTGGATGACCCTCCAATAGTAAGACCGCTACTAATTGTTTTGATAACACCTTTATGGCTAGGCTCCAGGGGTTGGTTGTCTTGACGTGACCGAGGACAGGGCGACCGTGAGAGGGATCTCCTATTATCCTTGGTTGGGGCAACTTCCCTACGATCCCTTCGAGAGATGAGGTTCTTCAAATATCCCCTCTCAATCAAGTCCTCAATATCCCTCTTTAGGATTCGGCAACCATGGGTGAGGTGGTCATGGTCCTGGTGATAACGGCAAAATTGTCTGGTATCTCAGTTCTTAGGATTTGACCTTATCTGAGGAGCAGGCTCCTTGAGGTGTCCTTCCTTTTGAACCATGGTGAGAGCATTGGTGAGAGAGGTGTCGAAGATCATATGTGCTGACTTTGCACCAGGTCCTTCTGTCGGTCCCTCCTATTAGACTGATTGGGATGAGAGTAGAGTCTCGGAGGATCTCTTAGCCACTCCTGCTTTGTAGGGGCACCTCTGGCCGGCTCAAGAATTGGTGTTGCCACTAGTATTGCCATAGGAGGCAGCAGGTGGATGAGATTGCTAGTGTTACTAAAGTCGTGACTAGAGAGATCTCTACTCATATCCATGTACCAGTGTGCTCTAGCCATTAACTACTCATAGTTGATGACTATCTTCTTGGTGAGCGAGCCGGCCAACTCATTGCTCTGCAGGCCGGCAACGAGTGTGAACATAGAGACTGCACTCCTTAGGTCATTGACCTCTAGCCTCTTTGCCTGAAATCTTTTGAAGTAGGCTTAGAGGCTCTCTTCTGGTCCCTGCCTCATTTGGATTAACACATGAGGGGGAGCTTCTGCTTGGTGTTAGCTAGGAAGTAGTGGATAAACTTCTGGCTGAGCTGTTAAAAGTTGTTGATGGATTTCTACTCAAAAGCATTACACCAGAGCTTAGCACTCCCTAAAAGAGTGATGGGGAAGCATTGACAGATGATAGCTTCCTATGCTTGGAGCATGCTCATCAAATCATAATAATTCTAAACATGTTTGGAGGGGTTTCCCTCGCCTTTATACTTCTCCATGTGAGGCATCTTGAATTTCTCACATGGGATATTTATAAGGTCATTGGAGAGAGGGGTATTCCCCTTATGGCATCTGCGACCAGTTTGTACACTTGGTCATATCCGGAAGCTCCTATGGTAGCTGAAGAAGCTGGAGAGGTGTGACGATGGGGAGCTTCGAAGACTACTCCCTTAGCATCCCCCTTATGCTGGCTTGGGCTGGGCATCTCGTTAGAGGTCTCCTGATGATGGTGATGCTGTCGGCGAGACTCGTCAGCACGAGCCGATCGACGAGGCAGTAGGGATGTGTGCTCAATGCGATACCCCATCTGTTTGACAGCGGCATAAGGAGTCCGAGGCTGGACTACTCGCTGGGCCTCGGCAGGAGAATGAGTATCCGACCGTTGGTCTTCAGATGGTGGAGGGAGAGCTGAGGTAACTCGCTGCGGCTGTGGAAGCCGACTGAGAAGTTCATCGGTAAGGATGGCAAATTGCTCTTTGAAAGACTGAGAGAGCTTGTGAGCTATTTACTCAAGTTGAGCTTGAGTAACGTAGCTCTGATGTTGTTCTACAGGGTGAGGCTGATCATACCCTTGTTCAGAACTTGACATGTTTTCTCAAAAAAAGAAGGCCCCACGGTGGGCGCCAAACTGTTGATGTACTAGTGATCACAAAGTCCCTTATTTGGATGAATTTGTTGAGGATTGATGAAGGGGCCATTTTCTTCCCTAATTTTATGTTTAGTTCTTGAATTTGGTATCTGAAAAATTTGCACAATTAGAAATTCATAAGAGGGTGGGGTTTGGTTCCCCATTGTACCTCCAATGATCAAGTTAGCTGATGAACTTGAGTGGAGTTTAAAAGAGTTGTTGTAATTCTTGTGTGTGTGGTAGATTTACAGAGTTATAGAGTTTTTTATTAGAATCTAGAATTCGGTCCCCGCCCAAGTTGACATAGTACTTGTATTTATACTAAGGTGGCAAGGGTAAATTGATCACTTTAGCCGAGAGCAGAAAGGCGGTGGAAAAGTATGGGCTGGCGGCCACGTAGGCACTTGCTTATAGGTATCGGCTAGCGAGTGGAGGGAATGTCGCTTCGGCATTAAATGGGAAGAGACTGACGGCATGACAGGGCTCATATGGTCCGGTGAGTCATGAAGACTATCTGGGCTAGAATCATGATGGCACTTGCCAGTAATTAAATACGATGTTGATATGTCGTCATAGAGGGAAAGACTCGAGACAAAAACAGGCCTTTAGCTTCGCCGAGAAGTAACGCCTTTCGAGTCGACTTTGCAAGGCGTCTGGCAAGTGGTCAAGTGGACTCGTGGCGAGTTATCTTCAATAGAAGGGGGGCGACAAGCACCACCTTTCGTGTTGACGTGCACCACCTTTCGTGTCGACATACACCGCTGTTCGTGTCGACATTAAGGTGTGTCACTTCGTCAGGTCAGCTGAGTTGTCGTCCCTAATTGTCTCTGGCCGTCAAGTTGATTGGGGCATAGCGTGTAGAAGTACACTTGTCAACTACTTAGTATTGAGTTGTATTTTGGAAAAAATAGGAACACCATAACACTAGTACATCAACAACATGTAATTAAACAAAATTTTCACAACTAACAGAACCATCAATGATAGTTATCAGTCATTAATGATCTCATAGATCATCGAGTCCGCACTTTGATTATCGACGACTTAGGTGCAATGTGAGGAAAAATTTATTGATTTAAAGTTCAAATTCATATACAAGTCTATTTGCATTATTCAAGGAATTCATCCAATAAATCATTCATATACAAGTCTTTTTACATTATACAGAGATTTACTAAAGATATTTTATGTTTTACCACCAATTTCAAACTCAAACATCACAATTTGATCAAAAATTAAAGATTACCTCTGATGATGAAAAGATGATAAAAGCTTTTGTAAAATCCTTTAAAACCATTGAGATTTGGTTAAAAATGAAAGAGGATAGGATTTTAGAGTTTCGGAGAGAGAAAGGGGGTAAAGACGAGTTGTAAAATGTAAAAAAATTTATGTCCATTTTAACCTAGTCAATGATAGTTGATCATCGATGATCATGTACACTCATCGGTGATCAAGTAGTCATAAATGAAATCTTTTAATCATCGATAATTCATTACCAAACTGCATTTTTCTTTTCTGTTAGAAGCTTTTAGAATTTTTTTTAGGTATGTTAGAAGCATTAAACTAAAAAAAGGAATATTTTCATATAGCACACAAGGGGTAATAGAATGTTTACCAAAACTTACTCTTAGGGGCTGTTTGGTTCGTTTCCTAGATATAGGGAAATGCATTTCCATAGACAAAAACACAAGTTTTGTGTTTTTCAAACTTTTTCAACACTACAACAAAGCTATTTTTTTATAGCGTTGAATGATAGCGTTTATGTTGTAAGTGCTATAGATCGTATATACATTATTTTTTGATAGCGTTTGGAAAATTTTAAACGCTATAAGTACTTATCATAATTTTTTTTTGTTCCGACGCTTTGAAAACGGGTCCAACTATTCACACTCCCAAACAGTAACTTTGGGGGTGTGTGAGGACTAAATTGCCCTTCTCCCACCGGACAGCCAATCCGGTGGGTAATTAATTTTTCTATCAACAAAAGGGCATTTTCGGCAATCCAACTCCCAAAATTACTGTTTGGGAGTGGATATAGCAAACGTGTTTGAAAACTTAAGCGGGAGACTAAAAACTAAAACATGCCGCCCCCCAAATTTCATTCGTCTCCTCCCCCCCCAAAAAAAAATTCATTCGTCTCCCTCTCCTCTCAGATCTCTCTCTCCGAGATCGACCCGTCGGGACCTTGCGGCCCCTCTCCGATGTCCCTCACGAGCTCGTACTTCTCCATCGCCAACCCTAGCTAGCTAGCTAGGCCTGCCTCCTCCTCATTCGAGAAAGCTAGGGTTTTTACAAACGGAGGTTTGTGTTGGAATCGAGGCACGTGGGGTCACTGCTGCTGTTGATTTCTGATGATGATTTCGCGTCGGATCGGATCGAGGATGCAGTTTTTGATTTCTTTATTATTATTATTTGTTGTTGGTGTTTTTTACAGGGTTTTTTAATCATTTAATTTGGGTTTGTTTTGATCTGAGAACGAGGGGTTTGTTGCTGTTTCTTGAGGGTTGGAGAACCATGGGAATATTTGAGGTTTGGAGGACGACCGCTACCAAACCGCCGACCACCGCCCTCTCACTCGTTCTCTTCCTCTACCTCTCTCCGCGATCAAGGCGACAGAAATAGGTGAGTATACCCAACTCAAAAATAAGCTCATTGGCAATGAATAGAAGAAGAAATTTCATCTTTTGTTTTATTTTGTTTTCTCTTTGTTTTTGTTTTTGGTTTATATTGTAATGGGAAAAATAAACTGCAGACGTATTGGGCTAAATTGTTTGCAGCTCTGGCCCAAGGTTGTGATCCGCAAATGGCTCAATATTAGCACCAAAGACTCTGATTTTAGTGCTAATGAAGAGGATACCACTGAGCGATTATGAATTTGAAGGTTTGATTCCAAAGATATTATGTTTTTTGAATTTAGTTGATGGGTTTTTCTTCTCTTAGTTCGATTTGTTTGTTTTCAGTACTTTTAGTGGCTTTTAATTGGATTTGTGTGCAATTATGCTAATGGGAATATTGATGGCAAATGAAATTATTGTATTTTCTGTTAAATTTTTAGCAGAGATGTGCTGATGGGAGAGGCACTTGTGTGAGGAAGACAGGAGATAGGGCTTGGGGCTGAATCATATGGTAATTTCTTAAAGACACTTAGTTTTTTTTTCTTTGTGATTGAAATTATTGGGTTGCTTGTAAATCCAATTGATGTCTGAAATTTATTATGGTGAGTACAAAGTTTGGGGTTTGCATTGCAATACGAATAAACACAGCACTAGATCTCATTGGTGTGAACTTGAAATAGAATCAATTAGCATCTTTTTCATGTTATATCCCCCAATAGGGCTTGTGATTATTTGATTAAGCCTGTACGCATTGAAGAGCTAAAGAATATATGGCAGCATGTCATCAGAAAAAAGCAGAATGAAACTAAGGAGTATTCAGGCAGCATGGATGACACACATCGTAATAGGCGAGTTTCAGATGATGCTGAGTATGCTTCCTCAGTGCATGATGGAGCAGATGTATCTTGGAGGTCTAACAAAAAGAAAAGGGATACCAAAGAAGATGAAAATAGTGGTGAATTGGACCATGAGGATTCTTCATCATCAAAGAAGCCTTGTGTCGTGTGGTCAGTGGAACTCCACCAGCAATTTGTTAGTGCTATCAGCCAACTTGGGATTGAAAGTATGAATTTATCTTCTTTCATGAGCGGGAGTGTAGTTGTTTTTCTTGTAAATAAATCTTTTGAAGTTTGAAACTCTTTGTTTCAATATTGTTTAATTATTAATCAATGCAGAGGCTGTGCCGAAGAGAATTCTGGAACTGATGAATGTTCCTGGATTAACTAGGGAAAACGTTGCAAGCCATTTGCAGGTATTATATTCTGAGTTAATTTTGGTTCTGTTGATAACATGTAGTTATCTTTTTTATATATTTTGGGTACTTGTTGTATGTGAATTCTCTATATGATTATGTTCAAAGTATCATCTGTTTTTAATCAACTTGTATGAATAGTTTGTCCGAATGCACGTCTGGAAAACTTGATTCCTTTTCCAAACAAGATTTGAGACTTGTGAATTTGTGTTCATTTTCTACCTAAAGAACTAGCTGAGATTCATTCAATTAAAAAAATTGTTATTTATGACAGTGATTGCTAGTCTGTAGATAGTATTGATGATGTTAAGGACAAATAGATAAGTAATTGTTCAATATGTACTTTTTTGCCATTTTTTTGAAGCTCTGATGGAAATGAAGCACTTAAATGCACATGCCGGAAGCCTATCATCCACTTGCATGCAAAATATGTAAATTGTTTTGTTTAATCACAACCTTACTTATTTCTCATTAATGAACAATATGAACTAGTTCTGATATTCATTTACATGAGCATGAGAATTGTAAATTACTAAAGCATGCAACTTATAATATCCGCTAACTGTATGTTGCCTTTCCTATTTCATACTGTTGCACTCATTGCTAGACTTTTATCTATATTTAAATTTTATGCTCAGACTTTGATGTTTTAGCACGATGGTGTGCAGAAATTCAGACTATATTTGAAGAGAATAAGTAGTGTAGCTCAACACCAGAGTGGATTTCCTAATTCTCTATGTGGTCCTATAGAGCCGAACACAAAAGTTGGCTCAATGGGAAGACTCGATTTCCAAGCTCTTGCAGCCTCAGGTCAAATCCCCTCTCAAACCCTAGCTACCCTGCATGCTGAACTTCTAGGCCATCCTTCAAACAGCTTAGTATTGCCATCAATGAACTCGCCACTTTTACAATCAAGGCAAGAGCCCAAGAGCATTCCTGCTGAACAGGAGGTTACATTTGGTCAGCCTATTTTCAAATGCCAATCAAGCATATCCAAACAATTCTCAGCAAGCATTGCTGGTGAGCATGCGAACATTGGAGGGGTGAACTTGAACAACACTCAAAAAGGTAACATGATGGCGACACTTTTTGGCGAATTCCGAACTCAAATGCTAATGTTAGTCATGCAACTGGAGTGCCTGTGAATTTACCAAATTTGTGTTCTCAGAGCTCTGAGCTGAAGACAAGGAGACCATCTGAACAAGGGCAATTAAGGAATCTTGGCTTTGTTGGTAAAGGTATGTGCATACCCAGCCGATTTGTGGTGGATGAAATTGAGTCTCCTGCCAGTTATCAGTGTGTTAGGAATACATGTATTGGTGATGATGGAGCTAGAGTGAAGCAAGAGCTTCATTCTGATTTCGCGGATAGTTCTCAAATTGGGACTCCGAGTCTTCCACATTTTTCTTCAAGTAACTTCACCGGTGTTCTGTGTACTATGGTTAATTTCTTGTACTCCATGTTGGATTATCCAAAGACTAGTATTTATTTTTTGGCACATTTGTGTTTTACTTTTTGTATGCTGCAACTTGGTTATGTATCGGTTTGAACCTTTAAACGAAATATTTGTTTTTATGGTTGTCATAATTGGAAGCTATTTCTAGTTTAACATCAAAGGTTTATAGGCACAACTGAACTGCTATAAGAAGTGGAAACAATTGCTGAAATGCTATTAAAAGAAGAAAGACAGCATTCACTGAAACGCCATTGTAGTAACTCAAACGCTATCAAATGTAAAACAATAGCAGCGTTGAAATGCTATGAATGAAAACTAACTAATAGCGTTTTTCAACCGCTATGAAAGATATTTGTCATAGCAATATAGAAACGCTATTGAATACTCTTTTATAGCTACATAAAAACGCTATGGTTGGAAACTTTTTGATAGCGTTTGGGGAAACGCTATATAAAGCCACAGACCTACTATAGCAGGTTCTGACACAGCGTTGATTAAAACGCTATGAAATAATACCATAGCGTTTTTCGGCCGCTATGGTAGATTTCAGGTGTTGTAGTGCAAGAAATAGATTGTTTCGCTTTGGTTCGCACAAAAAAATGGTTGGAAACCAATGTATTTATTTTTCTTCTGTTTGGTTCGCATGGAAAAAAAGGAAAACTTTTGATTATATGGCAAAAAGCTGACGTGGCTGCAGTTTTCGTCGATTTCATGAGGTTGAGGAAGGAATTTGGGGAGAGAAAAAAATCTGATGTGGCGGCGATTTTCACTAAGTTTCCCTTCTTCAACCCTAGCGAACCAAAGATAGGAAAAAAAACCGACGGAATATATCCTACGTGGCCACGAAAAATCTGATGTGAAGGTGGTGTAAAACTTTTTCACCGAGTTAAAAAACGAACCAAACAACCCCTTAGAAGAAATTTGCTGATGTATGCAATTTTACACAATATCATACCTTAAAAAATCGCCAAGCTCATGTAGTAAATACCATGTACCAAATCAGCAAATTTTTATCTTAGTCAGGCTAAGGAGCTATCTGACTAGTCAACTAGAATAGAAATAGCACAAACCAGGCATTGTTTTACTCCTAAGCCAGCTTGCGTGCCCATATAAGAGTAGAAAATTATGATCTAGGTATCCACATACATCCATTTTAATTAGTAATATTCCCTTGGGTATCCAAATATGTCCCACAGCTTTAAAATTGTACTGCATCTGCATGTGAATTTGCAAAAATATGACCCATTCTGCCACAGAAAATATAAATAGTAGACGAAGCATTCCAACTAGGTGAATAGAAGGTTAAATTATTTCCTTTAATAAAAGATGGTTTGAAATTCCTATGCCTAGTCAAATATGACTAACCCAGTCCAATCACTACTAAATAATGAGGTATTCTAGACGGAAAATTCCGTCTAGGATACCTAGAAATTCGTCTAGAATGCGTATCCTAGACGGAATTCCGTCTAGAATACACGTCTAGTATGTTTCCGTCTAAAATGTAGTATTCTAGACGGAAATTCCGTCTAGAATACATTCTGGACGGATTATTCTAGACGGAATTCAAAACCGTCTAGAATACATCCTAGACGGATTATTCTAGACGGAATTTCCGTCTAGGATACTCATCCTAGACGGAAAAAATTTCCGTCTAGGATGAGTATCCTAGACGGAAATTTCCATCTAGGATAGTCATCCTAGACGGAAATTTCCGTCTAGGATGTTTTTTAATTTTTTTAAATTTTTTTTCAAGAAAACAAGTATCCTAGACGGAATTTAAGCATCCTAGACGGAATTTCCGTCTAGTATGCTATGCTACAGTAGTTTTTTTTTTTTTTTTTTAAAATTTTATTTTAGTAAATGTGCACAATAATGAACAACAAAAAATTATATTCATATCCAACACAATAGTTAATTATATTCCAATATCAAATCCAATTATATTCAAATAATACATTCACCATAATAGTAGAGAGATACACAAATTGTTTACAAACTTTTACATAAATTATTTACAATGGCTATGACACTGCAAAAGCTTGTTCAACTCCTTCCCTATACATTTACTCAAGCTCTCTTCTTCTCCTTCACCTTCTTCATCATTGGCTATAATCATTATGTGTATCAACCTCTATATAACAATCTTACAAGGACACTTCTGTGTATCAACCTCTATAAATATCAAAAGCTTGTGAATGGAATGTCCAATTGAAATAAACGCTCAATATGGCTAATCAAACTAAGCGAAAAATTTCATAATATAATACCTTGCATACTTCAGTATTGAACTTTATCCTTGCATACTTTCCAATATAGTTGCTGGATAATTTTGCTTGCCTTCTTGAGCGTGATTTCCCATTAATTCACCACTAGAATTGAATTCTCCGGTTGATGGACCTAAACAAAATAGGTAGTGGTGTTAAACCTTCGTAGAGAAGAAAAAAAGAAAATCAGTTTGTTAAATAATTATTTCTAGAGATTCTTTAAGAGAGAAATACATGCAACTCACAAACACAAGTGCACAGACAAAACCTCCATCATCATATACTTATCCATAGGAAAAATAAACATGATATGAAGTGAAATGATGTACAAGTATTCTGATGTACTGATGCTCAGAAAAACTCATTTGACATTTTGCAAAGGAAAAGCTAGAAGCATAAATGAAAAGCATGAATACCACTTGTTACAAATGCTTTGGTAACCACTGAATTATTCATACCTATAGTGGTTCCTTTTTCTCCAAAATCTGCAGCTCCTGGCATGGATTCAGATGAATCTCTAGAATTTGTTTTAATTTCTGCAAGCAATGGAGTTCCCGGTATTATAAAAAAATGTTAGTAACTAAAATTGTTGGATCAATAAATTACAGTAACCATAAAGATAACGTTTTGTGCTTTGTATGTACAATGATATCGTTATAATGCATATCAAATCTTGGACAGTGATAAAGCTACATGTGTTACAAATTTAAGTGAGAAAGACGAGTAACGGCAGAACTGGAAGGGTGTGGACAACAATAAAGTTGTCTACTAATTTTTTTTCTTTTTGAATCCTGGGTGTTGAATGCGTATACGATTAAAAGGATTTATACTCCCAGGCAGCATTTTCCACCAGTCCTGGTAAATGAAAGTGTTTACTATGGGGAGCTGCTTAGTTCCAAGCAAGTTTCACACAAATTACTCAGGATGTTAGACTAATAACACTGTCCTGGAACTTAAATAACAAAAGGGAAAGATGACTTGTTTTTTTTAATTCCTTTTCACTTTCCCAAGTATAAAACCTGCATCTCCTTCACAGTCAATGTTCACAGTTAATTTAAGTATCAAATAATCAAAACTAACTTTTAGATATGATTGGAAAAGAATTGATTAATCCTATCATTGTAAAACACATGTAAATAATATGCTCTGTAACTAGTAACTTAATACATGACAAATTCCTTTAAAAAAGAACACGTTTAAATTGAAATGCTGATGAGGGAAAGCTGAGATGGGTACACAACATTACACTAAAGCATAATAGTTAATTTCTACGAATACAGAAACTAATTCAAATAACAACAATATGATAGTCATTTGAGATGATATGAAGATTTTATGAAATTAACACCATATCATGAAGTTTTGCACCCTAGTGAAAAATCAAAGAACACAAGTTCACGCTTTACAGTGCTCAGGCTCATAGAAACTTTGTTAGAAACCTAAGCCAGCTGATATATCTCAACAGGTCTTTGCTACTATCAACGTCGACATAGACAAGTAAGAAACAGAATGCACAATAGTTTCCATATAAGCACATTCATGTACGAGAATTGGCAGTCAAGTCAAAGGTAAAATAAGCTTCTGGTCACATATGAAAAGAGTCTACCTATTAAGTGTGAAGTATACCCTTCTGTTTGAAGTACTAAGATAACAAAATCAAGGGGACATATATATACCTGTTGGAATGAAAAAGCTGAAGCAAGATAAACATCTGAATACTGTCCTATCCTCATGATCCACCGTTTCAGTTGGAGCAGGACTAGGTTCAGGAACATGTGGCACTTTTTGAGGTGGCAAATCACTTTGAGTCAAACCCATACTTCGATTCTAATTGTTTAAATGCAAGCCATAATCAACATATTGGAGTCTGCTGTCAACTGCGAAGTATAGTTAGAACCTAAATGTTAAGAGGCATTTCGTCGAACACCCTCCTGGCGTCCAGGGGGAGCCCGAACTTGAAGTACATGTCCTCGACGGCGGAGGCGACGTAGACGTCGAGGATGAGGCCGGCCTTAAGGGAGAGGCAGTGGATCTGGGAGGCGACGAGGGGGTCGGGGAGGGAGGTAGAGGCCTTGAGGTCGGAGAGGAGAGTGAAGTCGTAGGGGCGAGTGAGGGAGCGGAGCATGGAGCGCGCGGAAGACGGAGAGGGAGAGGAGGGGGCTGGAGTTCTGGGAGGCGCCGGAGATGAGGGCGGTGAAGTAGGGGACAGAGGGGGAGGGCTCGAGGGAGAGGAGGCGGAGGGCGGGGAGGGGGAGGTCGAGCTTCGTGTAGAAGTTGATGAGGTTGCCGGTCGAGAGGAAGGGTGGGAGGAGGCGGGGGAAGAGGGACTTGAGAGCGACGGCGTGTGCGGAGCGGCCGAGGAGAGAGGAGCGGGTGGAGATGGTTCGCTCGATTTATGCTTCTTTATGGCCTGTTTGGATGGAGGGTAGAGAGGGGGAAGGGAAGGGAAATTTCATTTTAACCTTGTTTGGGAGTTTTATTTTGGAGGGTAAAGGAGGGGAATGGAGGGGAAATTTGGCCCAAATTCTTACACCCCAAATTGGGGAACGATGAGCGACAAAATTTTGGGGGGACAAGGGGGCGGCGAAATTTTGGTGGGTTAAAATTTTTTAAAAATGGATATCGTATCCTAGACGGAAATTTCCGTCTAGGATAGTTGATTATTTTTTTTAAAAAAATAAAAATAAAAAATCGTCTATTTTACTATTTTAGACGAAAATTTTCGTCTAGAATGTTTTATTCTAGACGGAATATTCCAGACGGAAATTTTCCGTCTAGTTTAATACAAACTAGACGGAAAATTTCCGTCTAGTTTAATACAAACTAGACGGAAAAATTTCCGTCTAGAATAATCCGTCTAGGATACGTGATTTTTTACTAGTGAATTTTCTCTTTTACAAAATGTTGATTAGACAAAACAATGTTTATCCTTTTGACTGTAAAGATAAATTTTTTTACAACTTTTTGGAAATTAAAATTCCTGCACCTAAGTAACTCATTTTCGGATACGATAGTTGTACACGAATTTCAATTTTTTTTTCCTTAGAGGATAGATCACATGAAAGCCTTCTTATCTTAACGACTAATTTTTCATTTTCATTCATTTTTAAATCTAGTTGCTTAGGTAAATTTGAATTCATGTCATGATACATGGAACATAGCACGCATTCAGAGGTAGTGTTCTGACTTAATGAAATAGATGAATTCAACTCTAAAAAAGATTTTCAATTTTATCACCTGAATTTTTTTCTTTTATTAGATATAAATTTATCTTTTTGGTCATTTCATACTTCGTAACAAGTTTTTTAAATTGATTCAACATTTCATTGTATTTATCAAATAAATCATCATATGAAGGATGATATACCTCACGGTCAGTGCTCCCGTGTTTCAAATCGACTAAAATCATCTTCTCTAGCCATGAGACAAAGGTTCGCTCTCTTTTTATCATCACTCAAGCTATATTCTGACTCTTCTTCACCACTCGACATGTCCCATGTGGCCACTTGAAGATTCTTACCTTTAATCTTTTTATCCTTCATGTTGGCATTTGTTCTTATAGTGACACGGTTTCCTACAATAATAATAAACTTGTTTAATATTAGAACCATTTGAGTTGTATTTCTTTACCTTGCTAGAACATCTATTCTATTTATCTCGCAGGTATTTTTGACCATTCTTTGACTTGAGAAAAGATTTGAAACCCTTCACAATTAATCCAACAACGTTGTCCTTCCAACTTTTTGAACTCGCTCAGTTCTTTGTTTATTTGGCCTTTGACTTTTCTCTTTTCTCTTTGAAAACCAATGACTTATTCTTTATGTCGTCCTCTGATTGTTCTTCTCACGCCCCAGGCCCACATGGCCCTGTTGGCGCGTGCAAGGCATGGAACCCACAGAGAGCAACTTGATGTTGACTAAAATCTACTTGCCAAAATACTAGCACTTAGTTACCCTTGAGTCTTAGTTTTTCTCTATTTAAACCACAAAATTTTCTTCACACTAGTCCATGTGGGACTAAAGTTTGGGGGTATCATAATACACTCCACCTTATAAAGACGACGTCCTCGCCGTCATGACATGACAATTAGCACATATCCTAGTACCACTGCTAGGCAATGTGGATTCTAGAGATACCTCTTACGGGTTCCAGAGGTGGCTCCCACCGTATCCATACTTCCAGTGCACGATGTAGCATTTAGCCTTATATAGCACTTAGTTCCACACTTCCAGCTGGCAACCTACTCTGACACCATTTTTAAATTTGTGTCACGTCCCAGGCACACTGGCACTATTGGCGCGAGCAAACCATGGGCCCACAGAGAGCAACTCGATGTTGGCTAACATCTACTTATCAAAATGCTAGCACTTCCCTTGAGTCTTGTGTTTTCTCTATTTAAACCAAAATATTTTCTTCACACTAGTTCATGTAAGACTAAAGTGTAGGCGGTATCACAGTTCTCCTCTCCTTTAATTTTGCCTTGTGTGTGATGGAATTACCTATAAGATTGCCAAGAGCAAGTTTAGATAAGTCATGCAATTCTTTGACAGCAGTTACCTTAGCATCCTATTCCATTGCTACTGATCGATCAGAGGATTTTTCAAATGAATTCTTCCTAATTGTACTCCCAAAAAGCCATAAATTTGTTCATAATGTCTCTAAAGTGATTGCACATCTCCTGAATCATATCGGAGGAATTCATCTTGAAGTTCTCGTATGTACTTTACTTACTAACATAGCTAATTTAGCCTCTTTCACTTGAGATGTCCCCCATGATGAATAACTTCCACATCGTGCCAAATTTTCTGTGTGGTAGTATAGACATATACTCAGTTAAAATCCTTAGAAGTGAGTGAGCAGTAAAGAGCACCCATAGCTTAGCAATTTAAGAATATATTTTATTATGAGTTGTATTCCCCTTATCCTTACGTTTGACAACGATAGTTTCTCCTACAATCTCGGTGGGTTCATATTGGGTTCATATTTCTTTACTCTACCATGTTCTAAACATCAAAGTCAGTGAACAAAAGAAAAACTCTTATATGACATTTTCAATCGGAAAGTTTGTCCTGTCAAAAAAAGTGATGGTCGGTTAATAACATGTCTTTTGGGGAACGCAGTTGTGGTGCTTGGACTAGCCATTTATTCTAGGATGTTAAGCCTAATATCAAGGATATCAAGCTCTAAAACCACTATTGGAATTTGAGATTCAAGCCTAGAGGGGGTGAATACTGAATAGGATTGCTCAACTATTTGGGCAAATTAAAAATTTATCACAAAGAAGCATAAAAAAAATAAGAATATTAAAATAAGCACAAAGCAACTACAAACATAGGAGATTTTATAGTAATTCATAAGGAATTTATGCATCCACTCTTCCTTCTCTTGAATGGGCTACCAGCCTACCACACTAAAATCTATTGTTCATCTGGATTAACAAATCCTAACCTAGTAGGCTTTATAAAAACGCACTCTAGATAGCTCTAATTTAGCCGTCTACACCCGAACAACCTATCAAAGTGTGTAACCAAGCTCCTGCTAATAATTATAACCCCGGTTATCACTAGCTTGAGTATGGCATACAAAATTGATCATAAGATTGTATAGAAAGTTTTAATCAATAAACAAGTATCGTTTAAATGCAAATGAAAAGATCTTACAACCCTTTTATTACAAGATAGTTCTTGTTGATAATCTAAATGGAGATCTGGAAGAATTATGCTAAAGATAAGATCTTGGGGTAGCACTCCCCAACAGGGATTGATCAGATGATGTAGCTTACGATGATGGAGTGATTGTTAAGGTCTGGGGAATAAAAAATGACTCCTTTCAATCTAAATTCTCAAACCCTAGCTCTCTCTCTCACCCCCTCACCCCCCATCTTGATTAGGTCAAGAGCCTCTTCAGAAAAATGAAGGAGAGAAGTCTATACTTTATTGTAATAAATGACTGATATTTATTCTAGAAATATAAAATTATCCTTTTGATCATCGATGATCGAGATCAAGCATCTATGATCACTTGATCATCAATAATCACCCTTGGTAGTTGGGAAGCTTGAGCATCGATCATTCATGTTGTCATTGATGAAAAATTCCTATCTGTAATTTTAAGTCATAGATGATCAACATCCACTACCAATGACTGCTTGATCATCAACGATCGCCCATCCATCATTGATGGTGTAGTTGTTGATGACTCCTTTTGAGCTGAATTTGATTCTGTTTCACTTCAAACTTGATCCTCACTTGTTCAAGCATGCGCTAATCATCTCAAATACAAATTGAACTCTTAATACACATTTGATATTACTTAAACAAAAAAATATATACAAACAAGGTCCTAATAGGTCGAAGTGGGACAAGGCTAGGGCAGTTTGATGGCATTGTGGTTTTATGATGCAGTAGGTTGTGAGATCTATCTTATGGGGATGGTTGCCAGTGATGGCAATAGTATAGTGTTTTAGTGAGGATCTAAGGCTAGAGCAAAGTGACCCATGAGAAGAAGAGGTTGATTGAACTTGCAGTAGTGGTAGGCGACGGGTGAAGATGTAATCAACAAGGTTGCAGTGTTACTAATCCGGAGAGAGTTGATGTCGCTAAGGTCAAAGCTAGTGTCAAATCCACCAAGGAGATGCACACGAAGTTTGTGATAAACCCTCCTTGACGGCCCTCAGGTTGAGGAAGAATAATGATGTCTCTCTAGGATGAATAAAATGGCTTTGACACCGTGATAAATATACAAGAAGGTTTGATATTATTGACGAGCATTTTGTTAGAACATTATTCGTGGTGTAACGTTATTCATATAATTTCTTTTTTCCTTTATCTTTGTTATCTTATGAAAAATTAAAAACAAAACAATATCTTTTTTTAAATAAAAAACTTAAACATGGCTATGTATATGCTTTTACATGAAATATTCACCTATGGTTATCTATTGGTGTATAGGCATGAGTTAATCATACTGGTTCACACAATTTTCACATCTATCTATATTATATGTGCACATATAGTTATACATGTTTGATTGATAATCATAATGGTTTATGTGTAATGACCATAAAATTTTGATACTAATTAAAATAAATTTTTGGTATTTTAAAATATTTAATTATGATTTTTAAAAAGAGTATTTGTATTTTTCTCGATTTTCTAGAAATTTTCGATGATTTAAAGTCTAAGTTTTATATTTATTTAAATGGTTTTGATATTTATAAATTAATTTAGTGCAATAAAATTTTCTGGGATTTATCTATTGTGTTACTGATACTATTACGTATTATTTTAAATAATATGCCGTATTATTATTATTATTACGTATTAATTCTTGTATTATGTTGAATTATTAATTATGTATTATTTGTGTAAATTATTGTATTATTTTAATTATTACATATCAGCTGTCGTATTAGCATATCTGGTACGTTTTATCGTGTAGATAGTTGTCACATAATTATTTGATTTTAAATGTAAGTAAATATATTTTTATTATTATTTATTCTCGTTTAATTATACAATATGTGTATATTTCGACTATTTCGTATCAACTGTTGTATTAACACAACATGTACGTTTTTATTTGTAGATAATTATTCCGTAATTGGTTTAATTTTTTAATACCCGTAATAATTTATTTAATTATTTTCGTTTAAATACCTGAAACTATTTAAAAATAATCCAAAACTTTGCTTCCCGCGTCAAACCCCCAACAACCACCCCCTCATCACGTTCTCTCCCTCCTTTTTTTCTAAAAAAACGGCTCCACGCGCATCCTCTTTCAATATTTTATTTTATTTTTATTTTTTTATTCAAAATTTCTTCTATTTAAACCATGCCTATCTCTCTCTCTCTCGTGCTTAGTTTCTCTCTCTCTCTCTCTCTCTCTCTCTCTCTCTCTCTCTCTCTCTCTCTCTCTCTCTTTCTCTTTCTCTCTCTCTCTCTCTCGATCTCGAGACCGACCGCCGCCTCCTTCCTCCGCCCAGCCTCCCCCGCTCCGCCAGCGCCAGCTCCACGTTGACGAACCCGTAGCGCCGCCTCGGCCGCCCAACGCCATCTCCACCTCTCTCCCCGCGGCTCCGTCTCCAGACCCCAGCTCCAGCAGCCGCCCGAGTGCTGCCCTCAGATCCGCCCGCAGCCCCTCTCGTCGTCGCCTCTCCGACGACGCCCCGACGCCGTGACCTCCTCCACCCTGACCGCCACTCTCCTCCGACCTCGCCAACCGCCAGCCACCGCTGCTCGACCCCTCACCACCGCGGCTCTAGTCCCCACTAGCCGCCGCCTGCACCGCGTCTCCTCCCCACCTCCGTACCAACCACTTCCAGCAGCTCCGCCCTGAGCTCTTCGCCGCTGTCATCCAGCTCGACCCGTCCACCCTCGTCGCTGTCCGCCCCCTCGTTGCCGACGAGCGTCGCCGAGATCCCGAAGTCCTCGCCGGAGTTCCTTCCGACGCCGTGCTCCTCCGCGTCAGATCCGACCCGTGCCGTCAGCGTCGATTCGTTTGACAAAAACCCTGAGGCAAGATCCCTATTCTTGCTTAGTACAATTTTAGATGATCACAGATTAATTATGCATACGAACTCGTTACCCGAATAATTACTCGTTACAAATATAGAACTATCGTGAACATATTGAACTGAGAACTATAACGTATAGATTTGTTGTGAACGAAATGGACTGTGGATAATGACGTATGACCATTCACATTGTAATACATATACTGTGATGACCTGCACGGATTTATTTGACGAATGATATTGAAAAGTACTAAAAATAATATTTTGATAATAGATACTGTAAAGATAAAATAAAATAAAATTATTTTAGAATAATTTATAATTTTAAAGAATTTATTTGACAAAATAATCATGTTAGAATAATTATAATAAATTATTTTGGTGAAAGGATCATTTTAAAATAATTATAATAAATTATTTTGGTGAAAAATCATTTTAGAGTAATTATAATAAATTAATAGAATTTATTTGACAAAAGAATTATTTTAGAATAATTATAAATAATTTTAAAGAATTTATTTTAGAATACGTATAAATTTAGAATAATTTCAATAATTTAAGAAAGTTTTATAAAAGGAATTATTTTAGAACATTTATAAATAATTTTAAAGGATTTATTTTAGAGAATGGATTATTATGAATTATTCATGATTTAGGTTCTTAATTTTAATTATGAGATATGCTATGATCTTGTTGTATATGATTAGCTGCATTTATTACTCTTTGTTATGCTTGAGAACCGTTAGAAATTCATGACTAGTGTGGCCTGGTGTGTCCTGTTTAAGACTTAGAAACCTGTGCGTATGTTAACTTAGAAAAACAAGAGAGTTGGGATGGGAAAGTCTTTGTTCATGTGATCGGATAAGACTGTTGATGTATCTTCCAGACTAGAACCAGTGAACCGTTTCGCACTGGGGTTAGTTTGTTAGGCCAAGTGAATCGTTTCGCACTTGGTCAGTGAAATCGTTTCGTCACCCGAGTTTTGATTGAGTTCGAACCAGGCCGAAATCGGATTGCGTGTAGTCCTCTCACCGAACCGTTTCGCGGGTTTGGATACACGTAGAAGATTTGTGAACAGTCAGATATCCGGTGATATGAGTGATGACTTTGTGTGAGAACTGACCAGTGACCTGTTATAGGATGGATTAGTCGTAGGAATTAGATTACCAGTTGGATTGAGTACTTCTGTTCATTCTGATAGTAACAAATATTCATTAAATTGTTAGAATTACAGAATCATGTTCCATCATTACTATTGTTATAGTATAGGTCGTTAGACCGTTTTATTTGTTCATGTGAGATCTTGCCATGTGCCATACACGCTGACGTACACCTGTCTTTCTCTGGTGTGCGTCAGACTTAGGAGATGAACAGGTTCAGTTTGATGATGCAGCCGAGCCGGAGTATACCCAGCCGGGGTGTCCTTCCGATGGAGTGGAAGAACAAACTGAAGCCTAGACGTGCTTTTCTTTCTGTAGTAGCTAATAGAACACTCTTATAGTATTTTCTTTAGTTGGGGACAGACTTGGTTATTTTATTAATATTTCCTTTTATTATGGACTATGTATTTCTTATTTTCTAGTTGAACTGTGGTTGTAATAAGGGTATGTTGAACCCATATTTTATGTCTGGGATGATCTGTTGATGATATGTTTATTTCTTATTCTGGGTTGTCTTTATACTCTTACTATTGTGATCGGGGACCTGTGACTGAGATTTATATATTTGACGCTTAGCGTATTGGATTGAGAAGAAAAAAAATGATAGTATATATATTTCTTCTCAATCTAATACGTCGCGGGCTTGTTCACGTTCTGATTCCCCGGTATTTTGGGAAGCGTGGCGTGACAGGTTTTAGTGGTGGCCCATGCAGGTCTCGGTTCCGATCACGGTCCTAAGTTTCCACTAGTAAGAATGTATTGGACGATTCAAATACATATCATTTTTTATCCGTAAGACTATACTTAGCCCTTATCCTAGTATCTTGACCAATCTTGTTTCCATCCCTACCTTACCCAATTTTGATTTTGATCTTGACTTGATTTTTCCTGCAATATTTTTGATCCTTGTTGCCTTCCCTTCAGAACCATGGTGGGTACTAGTAACAATGGTAACCCGTCCAGTAGTAATGTTCCGCCTCCTGAAGTGGACCCACGCCAACTTTTGGCAATGATTCAGGGACTGGCGACGAATCAGCAGCATTTGGCTGGGCACTTACATCGGGAGCCTCACCAGCCTCCCCCTCGTACAGAACCTGGTGTTAGAGAGTTTCGGTATATGCGACCTCCTTCTTTTTTCGGTGCCGAAGGACCTCTAGTAGCAGAAGAGTTCCTGAAGGTTACCGAGACTATCCTTACGGTGACCCGCATTTCTCCTGCAGAGTGGGTGGACCTTATGGATGTCCCGCTCACAGATACGGCTCGAATCTGGTGGGCTACTGAGAAGACACACCTAGAGAGGCCAATTATGTGGGAGACGTTCACGGATCGCTTCAATAGGAAGTATTTTCCTCAATCGGCCCGAGATGAGCTCCTGCGTAAATTTGTCGAGCTCAAGCAAGGGGGTCGATCAGTCGACGAGTATGAGGCTGAGTTTTCTTTTTTGAGCCGATATGCTCCCCACTTGGTTACATACCCCACTATCAGGAAGCACCAGTTCCAGAAAGGTCTGGACAAGTATATCAGATTGGCTTTGGCTGGTAGGGCTCTCGCGACTCACGACGCCGTATTGGATGCAGCATGCGAGATTGAAAGCGTGCAAAAGGAACCAGAAGATTCACACTTGATTCAGAGTAGGACACCAGCAGCTCCGACCCGGAATGTCGAGCATCCCCCTCCGAGGCAGCAGCAGCAGGCTCCTCAGAGGCAGCAGCATTCTCAGCGTCAGCCATTTCAGTAGGCTCATCCTTATCAGCGCCCTGGAGTGCAGCCTCATGGCCAGTCTTCAGTGAGATGTGCTTATTGTGGCTATTCTGGGCATACTCAGCAGGAATGTCGTAAACGCCTACGTTTGTGCTATACTTGTGGGTCCTCTGATCACATCAGTCCGAATTGTCCGCAACGACAGTAGGCTCGTTTGCCCCCACCTCTAGTTCGAGCAGCTCTTCCAGCTCCATCTCGACCTGCACCAGCAGCACAACCTCAGCACAGATCCTATCCTCGAACTGGACCTCTCCCTTCACAGTAGCAGCTTTATCAGGAAGCACACAAGCAGCAACCTCAGCGACAGATGTTCATGATGTCAGCCGTAGAAGCTGAGGCGAACGATCAAGTTATCACTGGTAAGAATTGTTCATCTTAGTCTTAATTGCATATGAATTTTCTTATTACATAATGATATCATGATAGGATTGTTAATGAATACTAAGTTAGTTGCATTCATCCTCCTATAATAGGCAAGGTTCTTGTTTCCTCTGTCCCTGCTTTATCGCTCTTTGACTCTGGAGCTTCCCATTGTTTCTTGTCTCGTCGATTTGCGAGTGCTCATTCTCTTCCTATAACTCCTCTGACTACGGGCTGGAATATCAACACGGGCAGTGGTGTCTTAGTAGCATCTAGTGGTTATGAAGCTGCCCTATGGTCATCTGCGGGAGGGAACTCTTCGCAGATTTTCTGGTGATAGATTTGCCGAGCTTTGATGCAGTTTTTAGGATGGATTGGTTGGGGTCGTTCTTTGCCACCATTGATTGTCGTCGTCTGAGCGTAGTATTCGAGATACCGGATCACCCGAGGTTTGAATTCCTCAGTGGCAGTACATCGGCTGGACCAATAGAGTACAGAGCTAGACCGAAGAAGGCGATGTTTGCTGCCATGCAGGTGGAACCCGAGAAGACAAATGTAGTTCGGGAATTTGAAGATGTATTTCCCGACGACATTTACGGATTGCCACCGGATCGAGCAATTGAGTTTTCCATAGAATTAAAGCCTGGAACTGCTCCGATCTCCAAGACTCCTTATCGTATGCCTCCAGCTAAGTTGGCCGAGCTTCGGACTCAGTTGGATGATCTTTTGCAGAGAGGCTTGATACGACCTAGTGTATCGGCCTGGGGAGCACCTGTTTTGCTCGTGGGAAAGAAGGATGGATCCAAGCGGATGTACATCGACTATCGAGAGTTGAATGTGGTGACAGTGAAGAATAAGTATCCACTTCCCTGTATCGATGATATCTTCGATCAATTAGGAGGATCGAGAGTATTTTCTAAGCTGGATTTGTGGAGCAGATATCACCAGGTGAAGGTTAAAAATTCTGATGTCCCCAAGACTGTGTTCCGGACGAGATATGGACATTATGAATTCTTAGTGATGTCGTTTGGTGTGACTAATGCACCGGCGACATTCATGAACCTGATGAATCTGGTATTCTATGATGTGCTGAACAAGTTTGTGGAGGTCTTTATTGATGATATCTTGGTGTACTCTAAGAGTGAGGCGGAACATGCAGAGCATTTGCGGTACGTGTTGAAGACCATGAGAGAGCATCAGCTTTTTGCCAAGTATAGCAAGTGCCAGTTTTGGCTAGATCGTATAGCGTTTCTGGGACACGTGGTGTTAGGAGACGGCATATCAGTGGATCCGGAGAAGGTATCTGTAGTGAAGGATTGGCCTACCCCTAAGTCGGTGTCAGATATTAAGAGCTTCTTGGGATTAGCTGGTTACTACCGTCGCTTCATTAAAGATTTTTTGAAGATTGCGGAGCCAATGACACGACTTACGAGGAAGGATATTAAGTTTGTCTGGTCCGACGCTTGTGAGCAGGCGTTTGACGAGTTAAAGTCTCGACTGATTTTAGCCCCGGTCTTGACGATACCAGATAAGAGTGGGAACTTTGAGGTGTTTTGCGACGCATCAGGTAGAGGATTGGGATGCGTTCTTCAGCAGGATGGTCATGTGGTGACATATGCTTCTCGTCAGTTGAAGAAGCACGAGCAGAATTATCCTACCCACGACTTGGAGTTGGCAGCTGTGATTTTTGCCCTTAAGCTTTGGAGGCATTATCTGTTGGGAGAGCAAGTGAAGGTGTTCACCGACCACAAGAGCTTGAAGTATATATTTACTCAGAAGGAGCTCAACATGAGGCAACGCCGATGGTTAGAGTTGATGGCGGATTATGACATTGATCTTCAGTATCACCCTGGTAAGGTCAATGTGGTACCAGATGCTTTGAGTCGTTTGCCGGCAATCATGACCCTCACGGCTCAGTGGAAACTTCAGCAGGAAGTGAGGGATATGAGTAAAGAAGTTCTTCTTCCAGGAGTCACCGCTTCCTTGATGAATCTTCAAATTCAATCGACATTGGTCGAGCGAATCAAGGCTGCACAATCAGGTGACTCATTTCTTCAGAAGTGCAGAGGGTTAGCATCGACTGGTCTTCAGTCGGAATTTGTTGTTCATGAGGACGGATCCTTACGATTTGGGAGTCGTATCTGTGTACCAGGAGGAGATGTTCGAGAGGAGTTATTACGGGAAGCTCACAGCTCACCGTATTCTATTCACCCTGGAGGTACGAAGATGTATAAAGATCTGAAGCTGAATTATTGGTGGCGTGGTATGAAGAGAGATGTGGCTCGTAGTGTGACTAAGTGCCTTGTATGTCAGCAGGTGAAGGCAGAGCATCAACGCATCGCAGGTCTTTTGCAGCCACTTCATATTCTGGAATGGAAATGGCAGCATGTCACCATGGACTTCGTCACTGGCTTACCTCGGAGCACTAAGCAGAATGATGCTGTTTGGGTGATCATAGATCGAATAACCAAATCAGCTCACTTCATTCCTTTTCGAGTGGGACAGTCGACGGAGCATCTTGCTCAGAGATACATGGAGGAGATCATGCGATTGCACGGAGTTCCAGTGTGCATCATTTCGGATCACGATACCCGATTTACCTCAGAATTCTGGACGAGTTTGCGGGGGAGTCTTAGGACCAGTATCAGTTTCAGCACAGCTTATCATCCCCAGACCGATGGGCAGTCGGAGAGGACCATTCAGATTTTGGAGGATATGTTTAGAGCTTGTATGCTTGACTTTCATGGGTCGTGGGAAGATCACTTGCATTTGGTGGAGTTTGCATACAACAATAGCTTTCAGGCTAGTATTGGAATGGCCCCTTTTGTAGCATTGTATGGCAGGAAGTGCCGCTCTCCTTTGGGTTGGGACGATGTCGATGAACGGAAGATTTTTGGGCCAGAGTTGATTAAGAGATCAGTTGATACAGTCAGGATCATTCGGGAGTGACTTCGCATAGCACAGGACAGATTCAAGCATTGGGCAGATGCGAAGCACCGGCACATAGAGTTTCAGCCAGGAGATCATGTGTTCCTAAAGATTTCTCCCAACCGAGGCACCATTCGATTTGGAAGGCGTGGGAAGTTGAGTCCGCGATATGTGGGACCTTTCGACGTATTAGAAAGGGTTGGAGAAGTGGCGTATCGACTTGCATTACCACCCACATTAGCTGGAGTGCATGACGTATTCCACATTTCTCAGTTGCGAAGATATGTCGGAGATCCGAGTCATATCGTAGATTTCTCGGAGATTGAGGTGCGACCTGATTTGACATACGAGAAACAACCTGTGGCAATTCTGGACCAAAGAGAGAAGACTCTCCGGAACAAAACCGTCACGCTCGTTTGTGTGATGTGGTACCCAGATTCTCCTGGCGAGTCGACTTGGGAGACTGAGTCTGAAATGAGACAACGATACCCTCATCTGTTTTTTGAATCTTAGTTGTCACATCTTGTACTTTACCCTGTATTGTTCTTGTCTTACTTTTTCCCCTGCTTATGAATATGCAGTTATTTTGGACCATTCTCTATATGTGTTGAGTGAGTATCTCTTTCCATATCTCTGTCATTGGGTTCTCTATACATCACCATTATTTTAATTCCGAGGACGGAATTTGTTTAAGGGGGGGTGGAATGTAATGACCGTAAAATTTTGATACTAATTAAAATAAATTTTTGGTATTTTAAAATATTTAATTATGATTTTTAAAAGAGTATTTGTATTTTTCTCGATTTTCTAGAAATTTTCGATGATTTAAAGTCTAAGTTTTATATTTATTTAAATGGTTTTGATATTTATAAATTAATTTAGTTCACTGAAAATTTTTGGGATTTATCTGTTGTGTTACTGATACTATTACGTATTATTTTAAATAATATGTCGTATTATTATTACTATTACGTATTAATTCTTGTATTATGTTGAATTATTAATTACGTATTATTTGTGTAAATTATTGTATTATTTTAATTATTACGTATTAGCTGTCATATTAGCATATCTGGTACGTTTTATTGTGTAGATAATTGTCACATAATTATTTGATTTTAAATATAAGTAAATATATTTTTATTATTATTTATTTGTAGGCGTCTAAAATTGTCTATGAGAGCCCGCACGAAACTCGAAGCAATGAATTGATGAGTCAAGAGGATTCACCTAAGCAGCTCGTGCGCGCCAGTAAACGCGTGCACATCAAACCAGCTCGTGCGTGCCGGTCAACACGCGTACGTCAAATCAGCTCATGCGCGCCGGTCAACGCGCGTACGTCAAATCATCTCGTGCACATCAAATTATCTCGTGCGCGTCGGTCAAACGCATGCACGTCAACTAGCTCGTGCGCGTCGGTCAACGCGCGCACGCCAATCAGTCCGCGCGCATCGATCAACACGCATATATTAACCAACGTGCGTTCGACGGTCAATCTTGTGGCGAAGCATACAAATCAACGAAGCGAACCAAACACGCGAAAGGACAAGTCCCGGAAGAAAGAGAATGGAAAAGAAGAAAAAATCGGCAAACCTACGCGAGCGTAGGACGGAACAAACCGACCTGCGCAAGTGCGGGATGGAACAAACCGACCCGCGCAAGCGCGGGTCGGATCAACCCGACCCGCGCAAGCGCGGGTCGGATTAGTCCGACCCACGCTGCGTAGCTGGTACCCGATACGCATTTTGATGGTTTTAAAGCTGTTTTCACAGGATTTATCTGTTCCAGGGGTTCCTAACTAACTTGATATCATCCCCAAACGTGATTAGGTTGTTGTTAACTGAAGATAGAGCCAAATCAATTGTTCTCATCCAAATAACCGCATCCGGGGCCTATAAATATGAGCCAAATGCCTCCATTTTCGAGATCTAGAATTTTATCAAGAGGACGAGGTGCTGCTGGATTGAAGAGTGAAGGAGCATGAAATTTCAGCGAAGGTCAACGAGATCCCGGCAAACTTCGGCACAAAGGAGAAGCCGTTCGAAGGATCCGAAGCCCGTACGTTCGTTCCTTGAGATTAGGCTTAGTCTTAATCTCGAGAGGAGCCCTGATTTTGCTTTGTTGATCTCAGCGCTTCAAACCAGAAAACTTCCTTAGTTAAGACGAAGCTCTACCGAATTTTCCTGCAACCGGATCTGATTCGCGGTCGTCCACGGATTAACCCGGCACCGGCAAAGAACCCACGAAAGCAAGAGCCGATAAATAGATCTTGTGTTTATTTTCAAAAAAGTTGTAATCTTTTATTTTTATTATTTGAATTCATTTGTAACGACTAAAGTTTAATGAAATCAATGACGAAGGCAGCTTTCCACGAAAACAAACTAGCGACCACAGTGGGAGCCGACAGCCTTTCTGCGAAGGCTGACGTGTCGCAACCTCGGATCCCGATCCCGGTTGAAACGGAGGTCTAATATGAGTTCGACCAGCAGAAGTACGAGGAATACTTATCCTCCTCCTCCAGATCGGCCTCTCCTCGCAGATGCAGGAAGGCCTACTCAAGGAAGACCCGTTGGACTTCAGCTGCAAAAGCCCAAGAAGAAGATCTTTCCGCCACCACTGCACTCGTGGCTCACAACGCCCCGCCGGCATCCGACGAGGCTAAAACTACAGATCTGAACCCCTTGAGCAAGGGGTCGACTGTTGATGATGTGCCCACTCTATCAAAGAGAGCACGTCAGAGGCGACGCCAACGCCTCGCACACCAACTGGCCAAAGCCTTGGAACCAGTTGATGGAATCCGCTATGAGGCGGATCTAAAGTTTAGGAGGCACCAACCACCACAACAGAGAGTGGATAGCCCCTCCTCTTTCAAACCAGCGAAGAACGAATGGGGTCGCGTCAAAAGGACCCGATCGACTCTTCAAGAGCAGATTCAGAAACGTCGCGATTGCTTGCACAAGCAAAAATTCTTATGCAAGAGGCTAAGAAATTGGAGAAAGAATGAGTGGAAAATAAGCCACAAAGACTGCACCAAGTATGGAGGCCAAAGTCTAAGACAGCCGCCAAAAAGTTCAAAAAACGCGGGTCACTCCAATCCGACCCGCCGAAACGCAGGTCACTCCAATCCGACCCGCCAATTTGCAGGTTACTTCAATCCGACCCGCCAAAACGCAGGTCACTCCAATCCGACCAGCCAATTTACAGGTCACGCAAATCTGACCCGCCGAATCGCAAGTCACCCATATCCGACCCGCTGAATCGTAGTTCGCCCCAATCCGACCCGCCAATCTGTAGGTCACCCAGATTCGACCTGCCAATCTGCAGGTCACCCAGATCCGACCTGCTAATCTACAGGTCGCCCAAATCCGACCCTCCAACTCACGGGTCACCCAAGTTTGACCCGCGTCAGAGTCAAGACAGAAGATCTCCTGCACTTATTTCGTCAATTCCATCAAGTTCCGCGCCTCCGGTTAAGGTCCGTGATAGCGTGGATTTGTCTCATTTTAAAATAACGATCAAAGATCGCCTTGGCCCTTCACCCGATGATCGAGGCAAAGCTCCGGTCAAAGAGCGCTTAGGCCTATTGAATGAACCTCGAGCACATCGTCAGGCTGGAGGTCGTCCTCTTAAGCAGCGGAGGAGAACGTGTAACGAGAAAAGTCCCACAAATGACCGCATTGGATTACGTGTTGAAATCCAGGAGCCTGTTGAGGACCAACGTTCACAAAAACGTAGCCTCAGACATACGACTCCTAAAAACGCTAATAAAGCATTGTATCCCCAGAAGAAAATGTACTCGTCAGACGAGGACATTATACCTAGGGACTCGTGCCAACACACGATAGATTGCTCCAGTCATCAAACTGACGAGTTGTACTATCGAACTGGGGGTGCGAACAAATCCAGGAAAAGAAGTGCCCGAGACACGGATTCTCACTGCCCGTGTGCTAAAATTGTTAAGGCGGTATTGTCAGAGTGTTGCTGTTCCAAAACCGTCCCGGAGAGAGTTTTAGTATTTGAAAGAATTTCCACCAGAACGTCTGAATCCAGACCAAGACGTTTCCGAAAGAGGAGAGCTGCTCTTCAAGATGATGAATTTCCAGAAGTTTCTGTTAACATGACCGGGAGAGGGAAGTAAACGCGACACTTTAGTCCAAATCAGTTTGCTGCAGTGTCCCAGCGTATAACTCGATTGCGATCAGGGACCAGTAGAAGAAGTGATTACTAAAGAATACAGAAGGGACTTCCTTCAAATGATGAAGCCTCGGACACTTGCTCGGATGTTTGCTCGGATGCCTGCTCAGCGATGGCTTCCGATGACACCACGTCGAGTGCAGGACAACCCTACGAATCACTCATGATTAGCGCTGAACAAGTGGCTAAGATACTCGAGGACGCTTTGACCAAACAGAAGGAAAATTTCAAATTCGAAATGGAAATGGCCATGCAGCAAATGAGGGAGATGCATGACCAGCAAATTGTGGCACTGACAACTCATCAGGGAGAGTCTAGCCGTCGGAATAATCCCGACCAAACTGATAATGATCGGGAAGTGGAGGATAATGCCAACATGAACACCTCTCCCGTCAACAATAATAATGGGGGTGGTCCTTCGGATGATAACAATACGAAAGAGGACCACGTTACTTCTCCCCGAAACCACTTGAAGACAGATACCAGTGAGGATAAGAAAATAAGAGATTTGGAGAGCAAAATCAATGCGTTGATGAATGCCCAGGAAGTGAAAAGGTCCGAAATACCGTGCCCATACCCAAGAGAATGGGAGTCAATCCCGTATCCAGCGAAGTTCAACTTAATCAACTTCACGCCATTTGATGGAAAGGGTTCCCCTACTCAGCATTTAATATACTTCAAGTCTCACTTGGGGATAATCTCCGAGAATGAACCATTGATGGTACGGTCATTCGTCGGCACTCTTCGCGGAGCAGTCTTCAATTGGTATCGCCGCCTCAAGCCGGGGAGCATTAGCAGTTGGGATGACATGGAGGATATGTTTCTCACAAATTTCTTTGACGACGACACTGACGTCTCGATCGGAACATTATTTGATGAGAAGCAAAAGGACGGAGAGTTGGTGGAGAATTTCATTAAACGATTCTGGAACAAAGCCATGAGTTGCAGGGATCCGATTAGTGAGGACTTCATCCTGGAGACTTGTCACAACAATCTTTCATTGGATATTCTCGAAGCCATGGGAATGGCACAGTCTAAGACCTGGAAAGATTTAAAGGTCCGAGGAGAAAGAGCCGAACGTTTCCTCAAGAGGAAAAAACGGCAGCACCAGCCCCACAACAGAATTTTGTTCCTAAGGGAAAAGGGAAAGCGCAAGTGAATGCAGTGGATGCGAACCAAACATTCGAAGTGCAAGTGCAACCGCAACAACAGCAGCAGGCGCCTCAACAGTCACGGTGGCAACAACAGTCTCAGAAACAGAAGGCTTCGGAACCAAAATTCCCGAAGGTTTACTCGTTCAAGGAAGATGAAGTTCCCGGTATTTTTAAATACCTTATAGAGAACAACAAGATTAAGTTGCCTCCAGTCTAAGATCAGGAAGATGCCAAAAGGGTTAATAACCCGAAGTATTGCGCGTTTCATAGAGCGGTTCACCATCCTACTAAGTCATGTTACGCCCTCAAAGATAAGATCCAAGCTTTGATCGATGTTGGGGTCATCACTATGAAGCAGCCTAAAGAGAAGAAGGTGGGTGCGAATGCAGTGTCAATCATCTTCGGATCTGTCCCGTTGAACTGGTTTCAGCCTGAGCCTATAATAAACGCGACAGTGAAGACCGTGAATTTATGATCCTTACAAACAATGTCAGAAGAGACTTGTGCCACACACACGGCCCCGAATGGCGAGATTCTTTGGGTTCACCCCGACCTGATTGAAGATGAACAATGGGTCATATCGTCATCCAAAAGAAAATCAAAAGGAAAAGGGAAGTCCTGCTATGGAGCCTCTGCTATTCCAGGAGAAGATGACGAAAGAATCTTAGCTTTCCCGCTTTCTGAAGATGAACAAGAAGTCTTTGCGACCCGGAGTGGAAATGAGTATCACTTCAAGTATCCGGATGCTTCCGAGCAGTCAACTAAACAGGGGGTAACCAAAACCGTTCCCTCCAAGACATTAGCGGAAATGGGAGTGATCATAACTCCCCCAGTACCCATGATTGCGGAGAAAACCTAACAAAAGCAGAAAGGGAAAGAACCCTTATACCAAGAGGGTCAGAACCCGAAGCAGTCTCGATTCAATCTACCGATTGGGAGAGACAAACCGAGAAGTTCAAGCGCTCCATCCCATTTCGACATTATGATGCAGTTAGCTAATATACCGGCTAGAATAACCTTGTATGAGCTGTTGCGTCTTTCAAAGGACACAAGGGAAGCGTTACAAGAGGCCTTGTCCAATTCCGAAGTTTTCCTGACTCGGATCAAGCCATCTCCTGAAGAACCAGAGCCACTGGTTCAACATTGCAACCTCGCCACGCACCATTATCCTTGCATTTCTTTCACAAAAGAAGACATGCAGACAAAGAATTTGAAGCATGATCGACCCTTGTATTTCACCGGGCACATCGGCTCCAGCGTTGTCAACCGGATCCAAGTCGATCCGGGTTCCGCTGTTAGCATCATGCCACTCCGATTGATGTACAATCTCGGGATACTAGCTAGAAAGCTAGCCTCCACAGGCACTACGATCTACGGATTCAACACCAGTGGGTCCAGACCATTAGGAAAAATTCGAGTGAAGTGCCAGATCGGGGATTTGAAGTCGGAAGTCACATGTTACGTGATTGACGCAGAGAGCTCCTATAACCTACTATTGGGTCGACCCTGGATCCACGGTAATCTTATAGTCCCATCAACTCTTCATCAGTGTCTCAAATATGTGGACACCAATAACGAAGTCAAAACGATGGTCGCGGATAAGCAACCGTTTAAGGGATTAGAGAACTATTTTACCGACTTCCTTCTATACGGTGCCGAATCCGATACTGAACCATCGGCCCAAGGAACGGATAGCGGAGATGAAGCTGATACCGAAGCGGGGTTCGATTATGATGGTGGTTTTGTACTTAATAACATTGTACCCATTGTAATCAATCTTGACGATGAAGAATCATCAGAAAGTAGTTGTAATTGGCAACTTGCCGAAGAAATATCAATAAATGATGATTTAGAGTACTTGTTGTGTCCTGATAATATTATGAAGGGGCTGTATGATAATCCTGATTTGTATATACCACTTCACTCATTTTGCATGACAAAAAAACAGGTGCAGGACTCGTTCGGAACAACACTTGTCGTTCCTGCAAAGGCAGGGGGTGAAAAGAAAGTTATCTACGGTAAAGGAAGAGAATCTCCGATACCAGACCATTTCTTGGAAGAAGAAGACGATGATGATAAACTTGCCCCTCACCTATTTAGATATAACACAAAAGCATGTGGTCTCATGGAGAAGTATGGATATGACTTCACGCTCGGAGAAGGTCTTTGTTTTGGTCGAGGTCCGCGAGTTCCACCTCGAATGGCCTATGTACCAAAAAAAAAACCCGACGACTATTATCGCCACAGAAGAGGTTTAGGCTATGTCTCCTCATCTGATGACGAATGTTGCTGGCAAGTCATCGATCAAATTGCTAACAAAGGTAAAAACGGGTATTCTTCTGAGTCTTCAGCTTGGGACTCCGACGCTAGTCTCGGAGAAATGTTCAAAAAGCTAATGTCAAACATGGCTACGGTTGATCTTGCTATAATAGAGGAAGACGATCAAATGTCAACTTGGGAAGACCCTTGGGTTCATCACTTGAACATGCAGTACGGTGATAGGTTTGAACAAAAGGAACCTCTTACCGAAGATCAAGTAGTCCAGGTGAGTATAGGTAACGAGGATAATCCGAAGCCAATATTCATTAGCGATAGCCTCCCGCCGAATGAGAAAGAAGAATTAATCTCTCTCATTAGGGAATACATCGATGTGTTCGCCTAGAATTATGAAGATATGCCAGGGCTCGATCCAAATGTAGCAATGCATTGTCTCAATATTAAGCCGGATGTCAAACCTATCAAACAACAACAAAGACGATTTCGTCCGTAGATTATGGAGGCAATCGAGTCTGAAGTCAAAAAGCTTATCGACTCGGGTTTCGTTAGGGAGGAGCAACATCCCGAATGGCTCACCAATATCGTCCCAGTCCTCAAGAAGAACGGGAAAATTAGGATTTGCATTGACTTCAGAGATCTTAACACGGCCTGCCCAAAAAATGATTTTCCTCTTCCCATCACAGATGTTATCATTGACAATACGTGCGGATTCGAGAGAATGTCTTTTATGGACGGATTCTCTGGTTATAATCAGATAAAGATGAACCCAGATGACGAAAAGCACACCGCGTTTAAAACACCTCTCGGTGTTTTCTGCTACACGGTTATGCCCTTTGGTTTAAAGAACGCAGGTGCTACGTATCAGAGAGCCATGTCAAAGATTTTTCAGGAGCATCTCTGAAAGACTGTCGAATGCTACGTGGATGATCTGGTCATGAAAAGTCATGACAAGAATGATCACATTAAAGACTTAAAGACCATGTTCGATCTGATGTGGACTCATCAACTGAAGATGAATCCTACCAAATCTTTTCTCGGAATGTCCAACAGTAAATTTCTTGGATTCGTCGTCACCACCAAGGGTATTCACATTGATCCTGAAAAAGTAAAGGCGATTAACGAATTGCAACCTCCGAGAAATCTTAAGGAGCTCAGAGGACTACAAGGACGGTTGGCTTATATCCGTCGATTCATTTTGAATCTTTCAGGAAAATGTTAACCATTCTCCAGGCTCACGAAAAAGGGCGTATCATTCGTATGGGATGATGCTTGTCAAAAAGCGCTCGAGAGTATTAAAGAATATATCTCAAAACCTTCTGTACTCGTTGCACCGAAATCAGGCAAACAGTTCTTGATTTATGTCAAAACGACGAGCCACTCATTAAGTGCATTACTTGCACAAGATGATGATAACGGTCACGAACAGGCAGTATATTACCTAAGCCGGACCTTGGTAGGTGCCGAATCTCGATACCCAATGATTGAAAGAGAGTGTCTCGCCTTAGTATTTGCTATCCAAAAGATACGACACTACTTGGTGGGACAAACTATCTACGTCATCTCCAATGTTAACCCAGTCAGAATATTCATGACACAGCCTGCTTTCATGAATTGGCGGTTAGCGAAATGGGCTTTACTTCTGTCCCAATACGACTTGCATTTTAAACAACAAAAGTCGGTTAAGGGACAAGCTATTTGTAATCTCCTGGCGGCTAACCCAACTACGGATACTGCCGAGGTGTATGATGATTTGCCAGATGAAACCCACGAAGTCAACGTAACTTCCCATCAACAGGTGTGGCGTTTGTATTTCGATGGTGCTACTCGGGCAACTAATGTAGCAAGTGCTCCTGGATGTTCTAAGGTTTCCTCTGGAGTTGGAGTTGTCTTAGTTTCCCCAGGAAAACATATGATGCCTAGAGCTTACTCGCTGACCGAGCCGTGCTCGAACAACGTAGCCGAATATAATGCGCTGCTTATTGGACTCAGTTTCGCTAAAGAACTGGGGGTTGAGTATCTCGAAGCTTTCGGTGATTCTCAACTAATAGTTAAGCAAGTTCAAGGGGAATATGAGGTCCGAAGTCAGGATTTAATACCATATCATAAGATGGCTGTGGAGATGGCAGAATCATTCGAAGGATTCTTTATCGAACACATTCCGCGGTTACAGAACGCTTACGCAGATGCATTAGCAGCATTAGCCATATCCCTAGTGCAGCCTCCTGAAACAAAACAGTTTGTTACAGTAAGGACTCACCAACTCCTGGTGCCAATCTACGATGAAAATGGCGAGGAAGAGGATGTTAAAGAAGTATACTCAACTCAGGTCAAGTTCGAATCCCGAGATTAGCGTTTCCCCATCATTGATTACGTCTTACATGGAATTTTACCAGAAGAGGTGAAGGAAAGGGATTCAATCCGACGAAGAGCACCGAGGTTCTACTATAACACGGAGAGTCGAACGCTATATCGTAGGGGGTACGATGATTTGCTACTACGTTGCTTATCGATTAAAGAAGCAGAAGAAGTCCTGAAAGAGACACACGAAGGGGTTTGCGGTATACACCAACCTGGCCCCAAACTTTATGATCGCATCAGAAGAATGGGGTATTATTAGCCCACCATGATCAAAGATGCAGTCGCATATGCCCGGAAGTGTCATGCGTGTCAAGTGCACGCGAATTATATGCACCAACCCCTGGAGCATTTACATCCTTCGGCGACCTCGTGGCCTTTCGAGACTTGGGGAATGGATATTGTTGGTCCTATAAATCCCCCGTCAGTCAGAGGTGACCGATTTATTCTCGCGATTACCGATTACTTCTCCAAATGGGCTGAAGCGATTCCGCTCAGGGAAGTCAAGACAAGCAACGTTATTGAATTCATCAAACACCATATTATTTACCGATATGGTGTCTCGAGACAGATTATACACGACAATGGTCCTCAATTCGTCAGCAATGCCTACATTAAGTTTTGCGAGAAGTTCAGAATTCAGGACCTCTCGTTAATGGCGTACAATCCCGCAGCAAACGGATTAGCTAAAGCCTTTAACAAGACTATCATCAAGCTTCTATCAAAACTCGTGAAGACTAACAAACGAGATTAGGATGATAAACTCGGCAAAGCACTATGGGCTTACCGTACCACAGTTCGTACGCCTACTGGCGCAACCCCGTATTCTTTGGTGTACGGGTGTGAAGCCGTCCTTCCGTTGGAAATACAAATTACATCTCTTCGAATCGCTCTCACAACCTAGATGAAGACCGAAGAATAACATCCGAAACGTCTTGAAGAACTCGAGATGCTCGATGAAAAGCGCTTAGAAGCTCAACAGCATATTGAGTTTTACCAAGCCAGAATTTCTTGAGCTTTCGACAAGAAGGTTCGACAACGGAGTTTGTCAATCATCTTGCCCACGAATGTAAAAAAGCTACTGACTTCCATACAAAGGACAATCTGGTTTGGATCGTCATCTAAAAATAGCGCTTTAACAAGATCGTGAAGTTGTGATGGAATCTCTGTAAAAAAAATAGGAATCAAACATTTTAGAATATTAACCCGAACATCTCCAAGCTTCGGAATAGAGCTTACCAACACCGACAGAAGTCCCTTCAGCCAGATTTCCAACACTTGATTCCATCTGCACAGCCTCATGAACTGGTGGAGGCACTGCAAAAACAACAGTCGTCGATGTATCAACTTTTTTAGTTGGTCCGACGACCTGTTTAATCAAGCTAGTCCCCACCGCTACAACAGTCGTTTTGGTTGTTGGGGTTGTGAGCTGAGTTTGGGTAGCTGACGACTGAGCTTCCATAATACTTCCTGTCGGTAGTAAGAAATCAAGATCCGCAGGGTCATCAGATATCCCAACAATAGTAGTTGCATCAGTCTTAACGACTGGTCCTACAATTATAACGCCCTTACGATTAAGCCTGGTAAGGAAACAATTTTCATAAGGACAAAATCCATACCTGCAGAGGAACTGTCCTCGATGACTGGTTTAACAGTTTCAAAGACTGGTTCGACCGTCTTAATGACCGATTTAACGGCCTCCATGACCGGTTTAGCGGCTTCGACAACCGGATCGGTAGCATCTCGGCGAGTTTGTTCCGACAACATGTCATCAAGCAGCTTGTCGCCAGAGCCCAAAGGGTCCTGTATGGGATCAGGCGAAGGTGCATCGGCTGCATGATGAAAGGTTTCTTTATCACTTAGGCCTCCCATTGAAGCATCTGAAGAAAATTCTAGATGTTAAGACATGGAAAGAGAGGTTTAAAAAAATCATCAATGAGAAATTCACCTCCGGCGGTGACAGCATGCTCTTCAACCCCAACGTCACCAGTCACCTCTTGTAGCTTTTCTAAAAGAGCCAAAAGCATATAAGCAATTAGAGGAGGGACGAACTCTGAATCGTTTAATACCCGAGATTGCCATCTAAAAGTTGTACTACCGGTAATAGGTGTACCTTGGTTAGCAATCACCACGAGCGAATCAAGTCCCATGATGATACCTTCGCCAATCTCAGGTGCCATGTCTATTTCGGCACCTGGCAGATCCTGATCCACAACCACATCTACTTGCGATGCGAAGCAAGATTCGCCGAAAAAGCCTATGTCTGGAGAAGAGGGGTGCACATCATCGTGTCTTCGTCTTCGTCATGATCCCCTGGGACATAGAATTTGCTAAGTTTGAAGCTTGGTAGAAGAAAAGAAAAAAAATGACAATGACTGAAATATTACCTTCCTCACCAGCGAGTGTATCGTCAACCACCTCCGTTCGAGAAGTCTGAGGTTCAGCGCGTCGCTTGATGGTCAACTTCAAGCGTTTAGCAGGTCGCGTCTCTTTAAGATCTACAGGCCTGTCATGTGTAGATTCAGTGTGTGACTCAATTTGCGGCCCTGCTTGAGCTGTAACCCAAGATCGAGTACGGGGGACAAGGCTACATCTCCCCTCTTCTTCTTCGAAATCTACATCTGAAAGTTCAACAATCATCCTATTGTAAGTTGGCAAAATTCTCCATTTTTT
>BQKN01066046.1:21028-35319 GCA_022839385.1 Asparagus kiusianus
GCCCCCCCCTTGTTCATTTGAAAAGGTTGGATTTTGGAGAGGCGAAGCCCTGCTGGATTGGAGACTCAGAACTTAAAAAGATCTCAACTTTGGGACTTCGAGGACTCGCTCATCCAGATCTAGTGCTCGGCGATCGTCAACGCAAAAAAAAGGCAGGTGTTCGAGAGGACCGGATCTCAGATCTACGCAGGCGTACTCCGGATCAAAGCTTGGTCTTTGATCCCGAGATTTGGGCGATTTGTTCCTTGGTGAACTAATCCCCCCCGGCTATTATTTCCTTAGTGAAATAATACCCGTCGTACTGCGTAGATCCGACCAGATCTAGATCGTGCGGTGGTCAACGGATCAACCCTCGGCGCAGGCAAACAACCCACGCAAGCGAGCGACCGAATAACAGGAGCTCGCGATTTGTTCAGAAAATAAGGAAAGAAAGTTGTAATTTTTTTTTGTTTTTTTTGATTTTTCATTGTAACCGGATCTTATAAAAAGACCGGATCTTTGTAACACAAAAAGAAAGTTAACTAAGATAGCAATGACGTCAATGAAAGAAGCTACAATTTTAACCGCGAACAGGGACGTCGTGAGATGGATATTGAGGTACATTCGAGGTACGCTCAATGTTGGTTTAGTTTATGAGCGGGACACTACAGGTGGGCAGTTGTGCATTGGTTATATTGATTCGAATTATGCCGGGGATTTGGATAAACACTGGTCTACTATGGGGTATGTGTTCACTTTGACTCGTGCGCCGGTGTGTTGGAGATGCACCTTACAGTCTACGGTGGCTTTGTCTACAACGGAGGCAGAGTATATGGCAGTTACGAAGGCTGTGAAGGAGGCTATTTGGCTTTGAGGACTTTTGGATGAACTTGGTATATCGCAGAGGTTCGTCACTATTCATTGTGATAGCATGAGTGCTATCTATTTGGCGAAGAATCAGGTTTTTCATGCGAGAACGAAGCATATTGACGTTCGTTATCACTTCGTTCGGGATGTTCTTGAAGATGACGATGTGGAAATTGTGAAAGTCCACACGAAGGATAACCCGACAGATATGCTCACTAAGGTGGTTCCGAGCAATAAGTTTGATCATTTTCGAAATTTGTTGCATATTCGTGATTGTTGAGGCCGTTGGCGACCATTTGGGTAAACTACGTTCGGCTTGATTCCTTGGACAAGAGGATACGTAGGTAGTCTTTCAGATGCAGCTGGTTTTGGATTATTTGATGGGAGGTGAGATTGTTTGGACTCTCGTTCGGGTTCTCGACTTGTTGTGGATTGAGTTCGTACTAGACATAATAAGTTGGAACATTTGGATGTTTTGGTGTCGGCTCAGTTTTGGAAAAACTTCACCGAGGTGGAGAATTGTGATTGTGGGGGCCAATACCCACGTGAAAGTCGGCTGCGTGCACCCACGTGAAAGTCGGCTCGTTTTCATGAAAACGAATAACCAAGGCCCACCCACCCGACTTCACTTATATAAATAACAACGAGGAGATTTGGTTGCAGGTAGCGAAGGAGGGTTTGTCAATTTTCAGCTGTGAATTTTTGCAGCTGCAGTTCGTGCAAAAGTGGGCGTGCACAGAGGTTTTTTGAGGTTATCTTCATTGGCTGCGGGGATTCTTTGCGGCAAGAAGAAAAAGTGTGGCTTTTGTGCATCCTTTTGTAGAGATATATTTGTGTGAGGGATTTGAGAGTTTGTGTGAGGGTTTAGTTTGAGTGATTGTAAACCCTAGTTGTTTTCTCTCCCTCTAATAGTAGATCTCCCCCCTTCTTACCCCGTGGACGTAGGCAATTTGCCGAACTACGTAAAAATTGATTGTATCGTTTTTGTGTGATTTGTAATAGCTTTTTAGGTTCCCCCGACGTGCAGTCCTAGAGCTGACGAGAGAAAGAGCTAATATCCCACTTTGATGGGATATTAGGCTTCAGATTCTTGTTCTCTTTGAGAAACAATAATTCTTATTGCGACCTGACTCTCTTGTTGTGCTGCCGAAGTGCTGCCGAAATTTCCGCTGCGCGCAACATTATTCCTTATCATTTCATTGGGAATGCTCATTCAATTCCCACATAAAGTGGGAATTGATGAGAAGTGTGAATGAGCATTCCAACTTCAAAAAAGTGTGTGTTTGATAGAAAGGAACGAGAAGTGAGAATGACCATTCTATTCCACTTCATTCCCGCGTACCAAACGAGACCTCGCAATTCAGCGAAAAAGCCGAAAAAAATTAACTGTTTGACCACAAGCTTGGTTTGAAAATGTAACATATTATGTGCATAACCATTTAGAATTTGAAAAAATAATACTTGGCGTTATAGAAAAATAATTGTAAACCTTTGAGTAGAGCATTTGAATTGCGTAGGTTTATAAATTAGATAAAACTTTGGGTGAAATATTTGAGCGTAAGAGTGATTTTAGAAGTGGCCAGTTTTTGAAAATATTTGATATAATAATCATAAATAAAATTAAATCACCAAATCTAGCCTAGTGTTGGGAACACACTCTTTTTATTATGGACAAATGAGAATCCACTTGGGATTTGTTTTATTCATTGAAATTGATCGTGAAAATTTAAAATTTTTGGTTACTCTCCGGTTGCCATATAATTGAATAGGATCAAAATCCTTCTGTGTTTAACTCATCTGAATCTCTCAAATTTTATAGGCAACCAAATTTTGAAAAAAAAACTTAAAAATTCCAAACTTCTTCAGGAAGTCACTCCATATTAATCAGTGCTCTATTACATCAGCTTTTATTAGTCTCATCCTTCTTCGCTCTTTTGCTACTAACAAAGTGATTAGCTGGCACTAGAGAAATCAAGAAGATAAGAATATTCTAGGTTTTGAATGGTTACACCATGATAAAACACCATTAGGAGATAATTGATGTATCTTTCTTCCATTCATGCAATAGTCTTATTTGTAGCTCAAACTATAAATAGTACTAATTGTACTATAATATTTTTACCGACCCTAATTATAATTAGCGAAAGGATTTCACATGCTTGGGCTCACAATAGTAAAATAATAAAATATTTGTAATATAGTTTGCACTATCTCAGAGTTACGGATCAAATCCCTTTATTTTTAATTAAAGAACCAATTAAATAACTAGAACACTCCACACCTTGTGGAAAAGTCATTTGATATATTAGTGCTCTAATACATCACTCTACTTGGTCTTGAATTTCCATGTAAGCAATGATTAAATAGCATTTAAGAAAGATGAAGAAGACAATGGCATGAGATTAGTGGATAGATTGCATAATCACCACAAAAGAGAGAACTTAATCAAGTGAAGAAGAATCTTATTGTCTTTGTTTTCCATTTTTTGTCGGTGCTTTGTTGTCGAGTTGTTTTAAGTACAATATAAATCGATACTAATATATAATTAAATAGTGGGCGTAGGCCAAAGATTGATGAGAGGTGGACATTTTCTCCATTGTTGTTCTACTTGAAAGGGTAGAATTGTAATTTTGTATGAGAACATTTTTTCCTTTCTTTTCTTTTTCTTTTTTCTAGAACTTTCTTAAATGTTGACACCAGCTTATTATTAAAGCTCATTAATAATATACCGACCCATTATATTGCATATCATAACAGATATAAATATGAAATGATAAAGTTCTTTTTATAAAAAATTACACATAAATTGTTATAGTCATCTTAGTGCTAAAAAATAATATCCAATCAATAGCAGACAAGTATCACACATTATGTGTAATTAAGCCAGCTCTTCACTTCAAGATAACCAAAGACTCAACTCAGACAACTTGACATGCAGACATCTCATGAGGACGACTCAAAAGGCGTTACATGTTGACCCAAGGCTAGGTCAACTTCTTGATCAACCTACTTGATCGCCCATTCGCCTAACATTTTGCGAAGGCGACTCAAAATGATATATTTCTCAACCTTCTACCGGACGAGTAGAAAGGCGACAACTAGCTCGAGCCTCGAGCACACTGACAGCTAGTTACCTCACAATAAATGCCATGAAATGCATAATCGACACCATCATTTCTTTGTCTCAAATAATCTTTATGACATATCGGACCATGTCGGCACCGTACGCCTCCAGTCACTTTATATTAAACGCGAAAGTGACCTCTCCTTCACTCGTTAGCCGACACCTGTAAAGCAGATGCTGACTTGGCCGCCAGCCCATACTCGATCGAAGTTACTATCCTACCCCTCTTCTATCACTATAAATAGGGGTACTATTTTTAATAAAAAGATAAGATCTTTATCTCTATCCACAGTGTTTAAGAACTTTTACAGTTCAGTTACTTCTCCATTCAAGCAAATTACTGGCTTGATCATCGGAGGAACAATCAGAGAACTCAACTCCGTCCTCTTATGATTTTTTACTTATGCATGAAAGAACATCCCACTCCAGAACTGAACATTCGGATGGTTGGAGGCCGGACCTCCGTCAACCAAATAATTTCTCTCATTGATTGTTTGATATCGGCCATCAACATAATAAATATAGTAAAAATAACAATTAGATTCTCCATATGTTCTAATGTAAATATTATTGAGAGAGTAAATCGAGATATTTGAGCTAAAACTAATTAGAACAATAACTTGAATGAATATGAAAATAGACTCTTCAAAAGACTATTAAAATTATGCCATGAAATGAAAATATTTATCATCGTTAATTCTGAATAAGATAAATAAAATATAGCTTATTAAATAAACAAACACCATAAAAATGATCATGGAAAATTTGATGATCCTTGAAGGCATTAAAGTGACCAATTAGAATTTTTAAAATTTAATTTCTGTTACATGTGCATTTGCACGTGCAATAGTGCTAGTATATATAAAAGTCATAAAAATGACAACTCAAGATTATTGAACCTACCAATTTATAAAAATTTTACATCAAGATGAGTAGTGTTGTGTTGAGGGCTCGCACGATGGACGAAGACATGTCCTACGTTATAAGTTGTTTGGCCAGTGTTATTCATGCTGATCTGTTTGGTGATGTTATAACACTTATAAACTCGGGCACTAGTAATACCAGCTTTCGGCAGAGCAGCGCATAAGTATCTTATTTTCCCTCACTTACTATGTTATTATGAGTTCATTAAATCTTCTATAATTACATATTACTCCCATAAATACAGAAAATTACATGAAAAAATTATATATTGGTCTCATAATATTAAATAGTTGTATATTTACTTTCATTAAAATGGAAATACTAAGAAACAAATGCTATTGCATATCAGTCCTCAAAAAATTAATAGTTGCGTATTATTTCCATAAAATAAAAAATCCTAAAAAACTAATGCTAAATTGAATATTTAAGGGACTAGTATATTAAAAAAACATTATTTTGATATATTATCAAACTTTCATATGATTCTAAAATATAATCACTTTGACCTTCAGGCTGGAGATATTGGAGGGCGCAACAATGATTTTCATACAAGGGATAGAGCCGTCGCCACCGTCGCCGCCGAGGTGTAATGTTTTTTTATTTTTTATGCACTAAATAGTTTTTATCTGTAATAGTACTTTATTTTATTCATCTGGTGTTATGGACTTGGTATTGCTAGTGTATCTGTTGTAAATATTCGGATAAGATAGGTTTTTGCTGAAATGAATGTTGGTTTAGATTGTTGGATGTGTATATTGGACTGGATTTGTTGGATGTGTATATTGGACTGAATTGTTGGATGTGTGTATTGGATATGAATATTGATTATATTTGATTGGACGAGTTTATAAAATATACAGGAATTATGCATTGATGTGTATATCAGGTGGATGTGATGTGAAATGTACAGAGAATAAACTTTCTGAATTTTTTTTGTTAAAAATAACAACCTAGACAGAGATTCCGTCTAGGAAGTAACCTAGATGGTAATTATGGTTTCCGTCTAGGTTGCTTCCTAGACGAATGTTCCGTCTAGGTTGCAAACTAGATGAGAATCCCGACTAGGTTGTTTTCCGTCCAGTTAGATCAGCCTAGACAGAATTCCGTCTAGGTTCAAACTAGACGAAATTTTCCTAGACAGACTTTTCTAGAAGGATTTTCGTCTAGGTTGCTCTACCAAGACGGATTTCTGTGCGACATAGACGGTTTTTTCCGTGTACTTTTCTTGTTTTTCTACTAGTGTTTAGCTGCATTTTATTTCGTTCACTCTTAGCAATGAAACACGAGAGTTGCTTTAACTCCCCTTTATTCTAAAAAAAATAAAAATAAAAAAATAATCTATGATACACCGATCGATAATACAAAATACACAAATTGCGAAATGATTTCCCTCATTTATAGCAAGACTTAGTCAGTGTAGATAATATAAGAACATAATACTATTAAATAAGGATGGCTAGTTCATAACAAAACACCAAATGGAGAGGCATATAGGCCCTCTAGATAGATATACAGATGGATAAAGCAAGAGAGAGATGAGGCATAAAAATTGTCAACATGAAATGATTAATTTGTTCTACCAACTACAAAATTTCCATCAGTCTCCAACAAGCTAACAAAAAGAGACGGATCACGAATTTGCAGCACGAGGAAGCAAAGTCAAGGTTTCATCCACTTAGTGCTTATTGGCCGTGGGGGTCAAAATTGGTTTCTTTTTGTGTAAGTTTTTGACTTAGTTATTGGCAAGTGTGGGCAAATCCCTTGGATTTAAATGATGCACAAGGAGAGTAGGGGATCAAATGTGGACCCACTTTAGTACAAGCCTCCCCATGATTTAAGGGATGGTGGTGGACCAGATGAGAATAACGTGACTAGCAATGTACCTACGGTTTGTGAGACATAATTGATGCACAAGTGATCTAATGCTTTAATTATTAGCCAAATTGTGTTAAGTTTAATGTCGCATTACAGTACGGGCCAATAGAGGGAGATAGGCTCTATGATCTTTCTAAAAATAACTAGGACTGATAATCTACAATAACAATGGGACCTAGTTTCTCTAAATAAAAAAAAACCCTAAAGTTAGCCCTGTTCAAAAAGCCCGCCGGTCCGGACCCGGCCCGGCCAAAAACAGTTCCGATCGGGTAATGAAATCGGGCCGGGAGCCCAGCCCGCCCGCAACGGTCACCCTTGGTGACCGTTGCGGGCAAAAATACGGGCCGGGCCGGTCAAAACGGTTATTTTTTGTGTTTTGACCGTTTTGCCCCTTACAACGGTCAAAAAACGGCTATTTGGTGAGAGTTTTTTGATCATTTGCCTAGGAGGCTCTCTCTATAAATAGAGGGGGGTTTTCACTTCTTCTCCTCACACCAAAACTCATCTACTTTTCTCTAATACTCTCTTATACAATCTTATACAATCTTATAATCTCTTATACTTTCTAATCCTTTCATCAAATGGTTTCTGGATCTGATTATGAAGAGCAAAATCTATCTCCTATCGATATTGAAATGAGTCTTCCTACAACAACAGCTACTCCTACCGATCCTACCAATGGTAATCCCGAATCCGGTGGTGACAAATCTGCACCAAGAGCTCCTAAAAGGCCGAGATCCGATGTGTGTATTTTTTTGAGAAGATAGACGTCACTAAGGATGAACACGGTAGGATCCTCATCCAGAAGGCTAAATGTGCGTTGTGCGGCCGGATTTTCCAAGCTCATCATAAGAGCGGCACCAACCACCTTAAACGCCATATAGAAAAACACAACAAAGACCAGAGTCCTCAAGGTGATATCCGACAATCTATGATTTCCTAATCCTCCTCTTCTGGTAGTCCCGGTACTTGGAATTATGATGCTGCCCGAGTCAGGAAATGCGTCATCGGGTTTATCATTCTTAAAAATCTTCATTTTAAATTAGTAGAAGATGATGAATTTAAAGATGTGTTTAGAGATGGTTTTTATCCCGATTTTAAAAAAATTTCTCGTCAAACCTATCAACGTGACATTTTGAAACATTATCGAACGGAACAAGGGAAAATAATTTCTTATTTTAAAAAATTAAACTGTAAATTTTCTTTAACTTCTGATATTTGAACATCTAGAGCACAAACAGGTTATTTATGCATCACAACACACTAGATTGATGAAAATTGGCAAATGTTAAAAAGAGTTGTTTTTTATTGTAATTGAAGAGTCACATACTGGAATTAATATAGCCAATTTAATATTTGAATAACTTACGAAACTAGAAATTGATCAAAGATATTTTCTCTTTCACTAGATAATGCAAATAATAACAATGTAGCTGTAGATTTTTTTAAAATAACTCTGTCACTGCCCTGTCATGGTGAACTTTTTCATATTAGATGTATATGCCATATTTTAAATTTAATTGTTCAAAGCGTATTTACTGAAATTAAACTCATGATAGAAAACGTTAGAACAGTTCCTTATATGCATACTGCTTCTGAACAAAGACTTAAAAGATGGAAACAAATGTGTAAAAAAATATTAAGGCTAGACTAATTCCAAAGATGTTGACCATAGGTGGAATTCCACCTATGCAATGTTAAGTGTGACAATAGAATATAAAGAAATTATAAACAATTTTATAAATTATTATGCTTCTAGTTCTAGCGCTGGTAGCACTTATGGAATAACTGAAGATGAATAGACAATTATATGTAATTTAAATGAGATGTTATAAGTTTTTTTATGATGCTACTATGTTATTATCTGGTTGTTATTATCTAACTATTACTTTAGCTGCTCTACAAATTTTAAATATTTAATTTTTTTGCCAAATATCGTATGGATGATACTTTTGGAGCTATAATTTTTCAAATGGAGAGCAAATTTAATAAGTATTTTAGGCATATTCATCATATTTTTGGTTTGGGGGTTCTTATTGATCCATGTTTGAAGGATATTGGCATTCGAAGTTTGTTACAATCATTGTATAATGGACAGATTATAGACTTAGATGATGGATCCATCCTTACTGCTACTTCTCATCATTTAACTATTAGAATTTTTTCAAACATTATATGATTAGTATGCAGCTAGACATGGTGCAGTTGCACAACAGTTTGCAGCTTCGACGCCTTCGAGTTAAGCCGAAGTAAAAGTGTAAGTTTTGATAGGCATGCAATGATAGTTGAGCTAACTGGTGGGTATGGACTTGGATCATCGTTGGAGCTTTTTGAAGTAGATGAATATTTATCAGCTTCTTTAGTTAAATGTCAAGGAAAAGTTTTAGATATTTTACAATGGTGGAGAATATATGGATCAGTTTCATATCCTATACTTTCCATCATGGTTCGTGACTTACTAACAGTGTAGGTTTCGACGGTAGCTTCAGAATTCGCCTTCAGTACAGCAGGACGTTTGATCGACGACCACAGGACATGCTTAGATCAGTATACTATACAAGCGATAATGTGCTTACAAGATTGGTAGAGGTACGAGAAGCGAACACAATGCATCGATCAGATGGCTGGAATTGAAGATAAATTTGAAGAGTTGAGACTAGAAGATAAATATAAAGATTAAACAATAGTCATCAAATTGTAATTTTTATTTCTTAGCTTTAAATGTGTAATGAATTATTTTGAAAACAGTTATAAATGATAGTAATATCGGTGAGTAGGTACCAACCTAGTTAGGATGTACTCATCTATTGTGATGCGACGAATTCCGAAATAAATTTATACTTGTAAAAGATTTACCGATTATTAATAAAGAAGTTATTTTTATCATCTTTTATTTTTATAATTTTTTGTATATGTAATTTATGTCTTTTCAAGTTATTAATAATATAATTGTTTTTATTTTTATTTTCTGTAATTTTTTGTATATATATTTTAAATTTTAAAGAGATTTTTAAAAATTTTAAAAAATAAAAAAAATCAGACAAAACCCGGCCCGGCCCGGTTTTATATATGAGTGGTGCTAAGGACACACCCTTAAACCACACTCTCAACCACATCCCTATCTCTATAGTGTGTTTTAGATTTTTTTTAATGAAACATATGGGTCCCAAGAAGCACTATAGAGAGAGGGATGTGGTTGAGGGTGTGATTTAAGGAATGTGGTTTAAGGGTGTGACTCTAACTCTTCTATCACAGGAAGACAAATCGCGTAGAAAAAATGAAAGCACTCCGTTTTCATTGACGTTATGATGGTAGAGGACTGAAGCAAGCCGATTCGTGAAGCGACGTCAACGTAGACACAAAGTTTGACAAGGGCGGCTGAAGGGACAAATCAGGGGCTGCTTTCTGAGCGAGACTCGGCTCTCGCCAGCTCAAACGCTGAAAACAGCGCGTTTATTGGTGGTCTTCGCGATAACTATAACAACCGATGAATATTGACCGCTGGATGTTATGTTTTTTTTTTAAATTTGCCTCGAACCTTGTTTATATAGATTTTTCGAATCGATGCCCCGCCCCCATTTGCCGCTTCTTTTTATCTCCATCGGGTTCATTTTCTATGCTCCGTTTGTCAAATGGTTAATGAAGAGTGATTAAGGAAAATGATTAACATAGTTAGTCCATTCGATAATCCGAAGAACTAAATTATTAACCTGTTATATAAGTTTTATTTTAGTCATTGTGATCAGTTTTAACGTTTGGGAATAACAATGATTTTGACTATTTTCTTTATAATTAGAAGGGTTAACTTTTAGTTTTTCTAAATAGGAGTATTAGTAAACCACTCATTTTGAGGGGTTAACTCATTTTAATCCTTCTAAAGGAGTTAGCTTAACCCTTCTATATTTTTTACGTTTGACAAATTATGGAGGGTTAACTCACTTTAACCATTGTATAGATTTTTTATGTTTGGCGGGTTAAGAAGAGGTTAAGTCTCCTTAACCCCCCACTTAACCCTTTGCCAAACGGTACCCTAGGGTTTTATTCGCATATGTAGGTTTTAAATCACGGGCATTTTCAAAAACACCCTCTGATTATCAGTATTTGCAAAGTTACCCCTCAAGATGCCAATTTTGTGGAAAAACTTATCCTCGACGCGATTAATCATCAATTCTGATAAGCTAATTTGTATTTGCAACGTAAAAGTTATCAGCAAAGTAACAACTTATACTACCGATTTAGTAATTTGTTGATTTTAGGAGTATTTTTTAAAGTTGATGATTTGAGGGGTCGATTTGTAAATATTAAAATGTAGAGGGTACATGTGCAAATACGCAGGCGCATTCTGACTCCTGAGATGAGGGCTGACGGGGGCATGATGGTAATTTTCATGTTCCCTCCATTTTTTCAGATCACACCGCGCTATGTGGTGTTCCCCCAGGACGGCTACTCCCCCAGTCAAGCACTCGAAGCCCCGCTAATTTGTTCCAGCAAAGTCACGAAAGCCCACAATTCATACGAAAGCCGACACGTCAGCCTAATGTCCGAAAGCCCACAGAATTTTGTCAGAAGCCCACAACAGCACCCCAGCTCTCTGCCCATCGGTGAAGCCCCACTCTCTATGTAGTTTATTCCGAAGCCCACAGATTAACCTGGAGGCCAGATAATTTATCCTAAGCCGCGTGTAAGCCCACCTTCTTACTGAAGTTGCTAGTTAATTGTCCGACCTATTTTGGATAGAAACTGGAAGGCGTGAAAGGAAAAGAGACGCGAGCTATTTAAAAAAAACAGTCTAAATTCAATGGTAACTGTTGTTAGTCGTTTAGATTCGAAGAGTAAGGATTCTATCATAACACCCCATAGAAGAAGATGATCTACACCATACACGAGAGGCTAGAGGGTTAGATTGGAAACCGGTGACTATTCGATCAACCGTGGACGCCGCCACCCCCTCCCTATAGAGTTGGTTCTGATACGATCTCTACCGAAATTCAAACACTATTTATTTCTTATTTTACAGTGGAATTTAACTGTAGGAGTCATGTTCAAAAACAGTTCTTTGGTCCTTTTGAAAGTTAAGGAGGGTTATCTGAGAAAGGACCAAACTTTTTTTTTTTTTTGAATAACAAAATATCAAGTAGCTGCAGGTAGTTGATATCCGAAGCCCTCGGACAAATTTGACTTACCAGCAACGTCACTACCCAAAACAGAAGAGTAATGAGACCTCATCCTCTTCCTTAACAAGCTTTCTTTTGTAATTGTAGCTATGGCAAGTTGTCAAGACAAGCTTAGTCACTGTCAGGTTGCAAACTAGAAACCTATAACACTGTACAGCTCAGTTAACTTTCTACCCTGGTCAGTCCTGGAAACGATCTTGGTAAGCGTACGAGTTCGATCGCAGGAGTTGGACTATGTTCAATTTGGAGGGGAATGTGTTCGGAAGCAATAAACTGCGACTTTCCTCTGCAACCGATCTTGCTTTTGATGCCTGACTCTCCCGGCCACGGCTAGAAAGAACAACTTCCTTGTACGTTCTCTAACGGTTTCCCCCCGTGTTGAGAAATTGCCTCCGTCGACGAGCTTGGTGTACAACGCAGCTTTAAGAAAAAGTCCATACGTTATGTTATTTAGTACAGTTACGAAGTTAATTTGAACTCCAAAGCCTTTACATTAATGCACTTTACCTTGCATGATGAAACATGCACGCACCTTTTGTCAAGACTCCCGTCAAGCCGTCCAAGTTGAGAAATCAATGCCGATATCAATCTGTAGAAATTATATATTGGCATTCTTACCATGATGTCATCAATCTCTTACAGCTTTCCTTGTGTGTTCTTCAACTAATCTAATGACCAGTTGAGGTAGGATTAGTGATATGTACATGAACAACCACCACATAAAAGTCTTAAGTACCTTGCCAAAATTTCAGACTGATAGGCCTAGACAACCACTTATTAAAGCTTCCAGTTCCAGTTCCAGTTCATATCGCTTCAAGGCCATAGCACGTATCTCAGGAAAAACCCCCTATACTGTCAATCTCTTCTTTTCTCTTTCCTGAGATTTGCATCTGAGAATAAAAAGAAAACAAAAGGATTATCAGAATAAATTAGGAGTCTCGAGAGAATCTCTAAGTTACCGTGTCCACAATGCTCACGGAACCAAGCAAGGGCATAAGCTACAAATGGCAAGAGATCAATTAGGATTCAGAGCAGCAGAGAGGAATCAATCAAGTTTTTATGAATTATTAGCAGAGCTTACTGTCACTGAACTTGCTGCAGAAACAGAAAGAACTTGTCAATCCCTTTATCCTAGTATATCATGAAGGCCAGATACAGTTAAGATGAACAAAGGCTAGTGCAAAGAAGAACTTTTTACCCTCTTGTCTGAGCATTTGAAGAAAAAAATGTGACACCCTGCATTGGGCCAGATGGTTCAATTAAAATCTGCAAAACTGATCAGAAGCTCCTGAACACCACGTAGGTCCCCATAACAACAGATTAAGTTGCCTACCAAATAAGAAATGCACCAGCATCAGCTCTCTACTGTTACGATACTTGTGCTATCTGACATGTAATGAAGTATCAGATATCTAACCAAAAAAAAGACCCCCATTCCTCATGGGCAAAATAGCCAGATTTGTATATTTTTTAAGGCTTGGTGACATGTTGGTATATTTTCTTTTAGTTTTGTCAGATTGGTATATATTTTCGACTCCGGCGCCATATAGGCCTTAAATTTGGCCGATTTTTTGCAAAAAAACCCCTCATCAAATACAATTTCCTGCCAGGGCCGTCTCAAGCATTTTTGAGGCTCTAGGCAGAGAAAAATATTTAGGGCCTTAACATTAAAAATTTTAAATATTAGTTTTTAAAAAATATTTTTTATATAAAATTTAATTTTCTAACTTTTTGAGATGCAAAATTACTAATTAAATTTTATATTCAAGCTTTAATATTCAATTGATAAAATTGTCAAATTATTTAATCTCTTGAGACATTGTTGAACGTAAATAAGATTTTATTAATAAAAAGATATAAAAGAAAAAAATAAAAACACAAAATACAGAACATATCCGTGAGCTATATGTGTGTGTGTGTGAGGAGAATGAATGTAAATTAATTAAAATAAATAAAAACCAACAAGCTTACGTTTTATTTTGGGGCCTTCTGGATTAGAATTGCAATTATGTATGTTGAGTATCAAAGATTAAACAAATATGAAAGATGAGTGAATGAGAAGAAAATAAAGGAAGTTAGCAAGAGAAAAAACGCATTAACTATGCATAAATAAGAATGAGTATTTAATATGTGCTTTTCTCTTTTTTTTACTGTTACAATCTAATTAATTATAGAAATAAAATATAAAAAGTTACAATTAAACTTTATTAGTGTTCTTTTCCAAAGATAAAGATAATTATATATAATTATAGCAATAAATGATCAATTAAAGATAATTGATAATTTAGAATCCTTACAATAGTCAACTTCTTATATTTCCAAAATAAATTAATAATTATATATATATA
>BQKN01066046.1:35419-50432 GCA_022839385.1 Asparagus kiusianus
ATATATATATAGAAAATATATTTTTTGGGGCCCCAATAAAATGGGGGCCCTAGGCATATGCCTTAGTGGCCTATGCCTTCAGCCGGCCCTGTTTCCTGCTCCTAACCCCCCTCTCCCTCCTCCTCCTCATCCTCTTCAACCTCCCCCTCTCCCTTCTCCTCCTCCTCCTCCTCATCCTCTTCAACCTCCCCTTCCTCCTCTTCCTCCCTCCGATGTCGACCGACGGCGCACGGATCTCCGACGACCTAATACCCGACCTCCCCAACGATTTTTAATATAAGGAAACATTTCAGTTCTGTTGAGGGACCAATCTGCCTTAGTTTAACTCTATAAATCCTGTTTTATGAATTTGGTTGTACTATTCTCCAATTATTAAGTTAGATCCTTTGAAACTTTTTCAGCTGTTGAAGTGAAATATGAGTGAAGCCATGTCGGAGAGATACTGGTGCCATATGTGTGAACAAATAGTGAACCCTATCATGAAGGCCGAGATCAAATGTCCCTATTGTGATGGTGGCTTTATCGAAGAAATGAGTAGCGTTGGAGCAGACACAGGAGTAGGGGGAATCATAAATGAGGATGATAATGATGATGATGATGATGAGCTCTCTGACTCCCTCTCTATGTTAACCCCAATTTTGCTCGGTATGATGGGTGGTCGGCCTAGGCGTCGGAGATTGAGATTACTGAGGACAGATGATGGAGGCTGGGTATTTGGTCGTCGGAGATCCGTGCGCCATCGGTCGACATCGGAGGGAGGAAGAGGAGGGGGAGGTTGAAGAGGATGAGGAGGGAGAGGGGGGGGGGTTATGAGCAGGAAATTGTATTTGATGAGGGATTTTTTTGCAAAAAATCACATCAGCCCTGGCCGAAACAGTAACTCCGGCCAAATTTAAGGCATATATGGAGCCGGAGTCGAAAATATATACCAATCTGACAAAACTAAAAGAAAATATACCAACATGTCACCAAGCCTCGAAAATATATACCAATCTGGCCATTTTGCCATTCCTCATCGGATATAATCATAGTTCTGAGCTAAATATGTAAAGGATCCTTTTAAATCATAGTTCTTAAGGATGAAATGAACTCGACCCTTATCCAACTAGTTACAGAAATGGATGTGAAGTGTAGGATATATATCCAAGAAGTGTATGAAGAGTATTTTAAATTAAACATGCATATTATAATTGAGTACAGATCTAAACAAATACATGCATATATGTAAGGATTGTCCAAGAAGTGTCGGGTAAGGGTGCAGCACAAGTTGATAAGGGCGTGGCTCCATATTAGAAGTACCCAGGCAACATTGAATGTAGGTCTTCGAAAATGGTTTCATTTTCTTCTTCTCTTGAACATTATTTTCTTCAGTCAAATCAATAGCCTTTTTTTATAGGATTCTAAACAGTATGACTAAATAAACATAATAAACTCTTCAAACTTTTAGGAAGCAAATAAGCATCTATAAAGATTGTCTTCAATTTCTGTAAACATTATACATGCACTCTTGGCAATTGTCAAAACAGGCTTGCTCGCTCGCTAAATTTGAAATGTTTTTATTACATTAAAGCTGATATTGGGCTTCTAAAGTACATCATGCGATTGTTGTTCTAATTTACTTTAACCAACTACTTCAAATAATCTCTTGGCATGTAAAGCAGGTATTTAAATTTACCAGTCACTAAAGTAAAGTACTCACATGGTAACTTCTTATGTATTTAACTTCAAATTTTAAGTTTCTTGATCATGAACGTGATTGTAGTATTTAATTTTTGAATACTGTTACCAGTTTATACTTATCTGCAGCACTAGTATATTTTATCCTTCTGTTTTCATCCACGATATAGATTTCATATTACCGTTTATACTGTTACCGGTTTATACTGTTACCGGTTTATACTTGACATTTGTGTAGATCTTATTCGTAAAGGCTAGTAAGATGTCGATCATTCATCTCCAATATGAATGAATATTAGTTGACATAGCGAAGAGATGGTTTACTATTAAGGTATATTGCCATTAAAGCGATGTCCAGTAATTCGATATCCTACAAGACGAGTTCTCCGAAAAAATGTTGCATTCTGCTGATCTGCAGATCCATCTGTACCCTTCACGTGTTCATACTTTGTAGTGGTGACATATCATTGGGTGCATTATCCTAAGTAACATAAAGTTTCTCATGTTTAACTATGTTTGCTATAATGTTTTTGTTAAGTGTTGGTCTGTTGATATAAATTATCTCCCAACAACCCATTAGCAGCTTTAAGTGAATTGGTTCTAGACGTTTCTTTCCCTTCATTTTTTATGGTCAGAAATGAGGAAACAGCCCGCACATTAATAGGAAATCTACCCCAAGTACTCTATACATAAGATACGTTATCTTATCTACATAGCCAATTAGAAAAAGAATAAATTCTGCTAGATATTTATCTCAAGAAAAATTTCAAGCCAGATGTTTGAGTATGACCACGAGAACTAAATACAATAAATAAAGATCTGCGTTTCGAGAAGGTGACTGAAAAAACCTAGGTGTTATGGGGAAAGAGGAAACATGCGGGGGTTAGAGAAGTGGAAACTGCAGGTTGAACGAAACACCCATTTCCTCCTAAGCATTGTAGGCCGCGGCAAACTTGATCTTACAGGACAAGAAGAAAACAAATATCAGTTCTCCGAGAATGGAAGGGGGTCCTTTAAACAAACGCTTTGATGACATTATTTATTTTCACAGAGAACATCGAGTTGACATTTTACACTTAACTTTACTATGAAGTTAAACATATGGTAGTATAAGAAATTGTAATGACAAACAGCGGTATTTTAACTTAGATCTGATGCAATAGAACTATGCCAGGTCAATCAAAGATGAGTTGATAACACTTAACAATAATTTAATTACGATAATCAACAACCACATAAAAGAAAAACCAATCAAAGACACGTGAGATTTACATGGTTCAGTCAAATTTGTCCTACATCCATGCTGAGAGAAACGTGGTTGGTCATGCCTTGGGCTCACCATGATTCTTTAGAAACCTCTTCGCTTGAGAACAAGATGATTCATAACTGAACTTCGTTGAACAACTGGTGGGCTGCTGTATAATTTCAGGGTTAATTTGATTTTGGGAGGAAAAAAAATGGTGATTTTGGGAGAAGATCCGCGAGATTTGATTGGGCCAATTGAGACTACAAATTTCGTGGCCCAAAAAATTTAGGGAGAACCTGTTCCCTCTTTAATTTTTGATAATCTTTTTAAGAAAAAGTCTTCAAAGCCCATTTCCTCTCAGCCCAATAGGGTTCTTGAAGAATCTAGGGTTAATTTGGTTTCTACGGTGGGGATTGAAGAGAACAAATCTCGAGAAAATTTATCGGTGGCTGAAGAGGGGGAGTGGGTTAAAGTCGTGAAGAGAAACCCTAAATCACCGATTCCTCCTAAAAATCTCGCTCTTCCTCGTCTTCTTTCTGCAGAGATCATTAGAAGAAATCGTTTGTGTTTTCGCTGTGGAGGTTCGAAACACATGGCGAGAGATTGTCGAGATCAAATTGTTTGTTTCCGCTGTCAAAAAATTAGACATGAAGCGAGAAATTGTAGATCTGGAGCTGCTGGTCATGGATCTTTTGAGAATTGGCGTGGATTCGGTGGTCGAGGTATGGGTAGTGAATGAAGAGGTCGAGGAAATCTTGGTGGTCAAGGAAATCTTGATGGTCGAGGAAATCTTGGTAGTATGGGAACTGGTGGTCGTTCTGGTGGACGTAATGGGAGATCTGAAAGTTCTAACCCCTGGCAATGGAGGAGAGAGGCTTCGGCCTTTTCTTCTTTAAGGAATCTTGATAGATCGGCTGAGAATCGTCCACAAGATAAAGGTAAAAGGCCTCTCTCTGTTGTTGATAAAGAAAAATAACAGGAGACTGTGGTTAATTCAAGATCAATGTCCAAGGGATTTTGGGGACTTAGAGGCTGAATTAAAAACCTCAGGAGACCGCCCTCGTTTTTCCTCTGCTGTCCTCAATTTTGAGGGTGAGGTAAATTCTGGTTTTCAAAAGTTTAGAAATTTTGCTATCATTTTATTTGTGGAGGGGGGCAATGTTTCTCTAGAAAGGTTAGAACTGGACTTGAGAGCTTTTTTTCCTATGAACAAGAACTGGGATGTTAGATTGTATACTAATGGTGAGGTTTTAGTGAAGATTCAGCCATGGAAACAAATGGAAGAACTGATTAGAATGGGAGTTTTATCTTTGAGATCCTGTAAAATCAAATTTAGAAGATGGAGTGCTTGGGAGGGAAATATTGTTGAAAAAAGAAATTCATGTGTTTGGATTAAACTGAAACATGTTCCTCCTCATTTATGGAATAGGGAATCTTTTGAATTGATGGTTAAGCCTTTTGCTGATTTAATAGAGCTTGTCTCTTTAACAGAGGCTTGTACAGAATTTATTGATGCTGTTATTTTGATTAGATGCTTGGAATATGTAGATATTCCTAAAGTCTTAAAAATTTTTGTGGGGAAGAATCAATACAATGTGAATGTTTCTATCATGTCTGTTATGGGTGATTTCAGTGAAGGGGAAAGGAAAAAACAAAAAATTGATCAGATGGAGGAGAATTTTCAAAGTTCTTATAATGATAAGTGGTTTAAAGGAAGAAAAAAATAGTGGAACTGATTCTTCTTCCCAAAAAGACTCAGTTAATAATTCTTGGACAGTTAGACAGGATCTGAGAAATACACATTGGGGATCTCTTGCTGCTAAGCTTTGGATGGATGCCAAGAGTTTTTATCAAAAACAAAATGCTGAGTGGGAACCTTGGATGATTAATTCTGATAAAAATGCTGACGTTGAACAAACCCCAGAGGAAAATGTGGTGGTTGAGCATGGAGAGAGGAGTAATCAGGGGAATGAAACTGAAAGTAAAAATGTTGAGGGGAATTTTAGTATTCCTATTTCTTCTGAAATTATGGAGGTTACAGTGGCTTTAGAAGAGGGAGAAAAAGTTGATATACATGAAGAATACCAAGGCAAAGCTTCAATGATAAGTGAAGTTCAGGACACTAGTAAGTGGCTTTCTTTTCCAAATCCCAGTAATAATGCAGAAGGTACAGAAAAAGATGAGGAAAAAACAAAGGCGGATGATGATGTTCTTTTGGTCCAACCTTTGAATTCTCTGCCTCCTGAGGAGTCATCTCTCAATGCAAAGGTGGCTTTTGTCAGGAGATGCTCCAGATTTGTTGACTTGGAACCCATGAATGCAGTAGACAGAGCTTCTGCAAGAATTGCAAGGAATGCTGAAAAATCTTCCTAAGGAATCTCTGTTAATGATTCAAGTGACTCTTCTTCATCTTCAAATCTGGGTTCTTCTTATGTCCCTATTTTATTTGATACTTGTTCTAACAAGCAATTGCAGAAATGTGCTTCTCAGTATGCTATTATTCTTGAACCTCAAGAGGATTTTGATCCTCTAAAAAAATTAAGGCAAATGGAACAGGAGAGAACTACTTTAGGGTAGACTCTTAGTTTACACCATCCTGGGGGTGTTTCTGATATATCATGTTGATCACATGGAATGTGAGAGGATTGGGTTTAAGCTCCAAAAGATTTGGAGTTAAAGATTTTTGTCTTTTGAATAAGTCTGAGATTATATGTTTACAGGAAACTAAGTTGGATTGCATTAATGATAATATCCTAAAAAGTTTAGGGGGTACTTTCTTTATTGGGTTTGTTTACCCTCTATTGGTGCTTCTGGTGGTATCATGATTGGATGGAATTGTAATAAGTGGAAGAAAATACAGGAAAAATCTGGGAGCTATGTTCTGTCAGTTGTTTTGCAGAATAACAAAAATGGTTTCATATGGACTATTTCTTCAGTTTATGGACCTCATTGTAATAGTGAAAGGATTCTTTTTTGGCAAGAACTCAAAAATATAAAAGATAATATTTCAAGTCCTTAGATTGTAGTGGGAGATTTTAATCTCACTATCAACTCAGATGAAAGAAAAGGGAAGAGTAATCATAGAAGAGAAATGAAACTTTTTAATGAAATGATTACTGATTTGGAATTAATTGATAGTCCCCTTCATGGGAGAAAGTATAATTGGTCTAATAAAAGAAGATCTCCTTCTATGGCAAGGTTGGATAGAGTTTTTTTAAACTCTGAATGAGATGATATTTTTCCTTTTTCAAGACAACAGGGGCTCTGTAGTCAACTGTCAGATCATGCCCCTATAAGTTTTGACTGTGGGGATAACCAACAAAGTACTAAATTATTCAGATTTGAAAAATTTTAGCTACAGTCTGAGGAGTTTAAAAAAGGAATTCCATTATGATGGAAATGTGCTCCTTTAAGTAATTCTACTGCAAAAAATTTTGTTGGCAAATTAAGATTTTTAAGGAAATGCATAAAACAGTGGACTCATACTAATTTTCATAGTGTTAAAAAAAAGATTTATTTGATAAGCTTCTAGAATGGGAAGTATTAGAAGAGTCTAGAGATTTAACAGATGATGAGATGATTAGCAAAAATGACATTATATTTCAGTTGAATGAAATTTTACTTCAAGAAGAACAAATGTGGAAACAAAGAGCAAAAACTCATTGGCTCAAAGAGGGGGATCATAATACAGCTTATTTTCATAAGATTGCTAATGGTAGGAAGAGATGTAATTTGATATCATCAATTACAGTTAATGATGTGGTTATTAGTTCTGAGGATGGTATAGCTCAGGCATTTTCTAATCATTATAATCAAGTTTTTGGGCAAACTGTTATTCACAGATGTCATCTAGATTGGGAGAAATTATTCCCTTTGGATGATTAGGGTCCGGATGATATTGAACAACCCTTTTCTATGGAAGAAATCCATAAAGCTATTTTTGATATGAATGGTGATAAATCTCCTGGTCCAGATGGTTTTCCTGTTCTTTTTTATCAAGTTTTTTGGGATACTGTCAACGGAGATATTATGAAGTTATTTGTAGAATTTCATGAGGGCATCTTAGAAATCAACAGATTTAACTATGCTCATATTGTTCTTATTCCAAAAAAGAATGGTGCTAACTCTATTAATGATTACAGGCCTATCAGTTTGTTAAATGTGATTTATAAAGTGATTACTAAAATCCTGACTAACAGACTGAATTCTAAGTTGGAGGTGCTTATAGACCCTTCGCAATCTGGTTTTATTAAAGATAGATTTTTGCTTGATGGAGTTGTGGCAGCTCAAGAAATTATCAATGATTGTTTCCAGAATAATAAAAAAGGAGGGATTTTATTAAAACTAGATTTTGAAAAAGGCTATGATTTGTTAGACTGAAATTTTATTTTAGAAGTCATGAAAGCCAAAAAATTTGGTGATAAAAGGATAAATTGGGTGACTTTATGTTTGAAAGATGGTTTATCTGCCATCAACATAAATGGTAAACCTGAAAATTGGATTATGTCTAAAAGGGGAGTTCGCCAAGGAGACCCTTTGTCACCTCTTCTATTTGTTTTAGCAGCTGATTCTTTTACTAAGATGTTAAAGTTAGCTATTGATGCTCAGCTAATTGAAGGATTAGGTCCTGAAAATATGAGGCTTAAAGTTTTTTGCTTACAGTATGCTGATGATACTTTGATCTTTTGCAAAAATAAAAAAGAGCACTTGACTGTGTTGAAGCTGATTTTATATTGCTTTGAATTAGCTTCAGGCTTAAAAATAAGTTTTAACAAAAGTGTTCTCAGTGCTCTTGAAGATAATGAGGCTTTACAGCAGATTCTGGCTTGTATGATGAATTGTAAATGTGGTAATTTTCTTATTACCTATCTTGGAATTCCTTTAAGGCCAGGAAAATTGAAAAGAGATGACTGGTTTCCTTTGATTGAGAAAATTGAGAAAAGATTAGCTATATGAAAAGGTAGATCCTTATCAAGAGGAGGGAGATTGGTTTTGATTAACTCAGTTCTCTCTTCTATGCCAATCTTCTGGTTGTCTTTCTTCTTATTCCTAGTTTGGGTTATTGAAAAAATTGATATTATGAGGAGAAGATTTCTATGGACTGGATCTTTGGAGCATAAAGGGTGTACTAATCTGGTTAAATGGGAGGAGATTTGTAGACCAAAACAATGTGGTGGTTTAGGGGTAAAAAATCTGAAAGTGATGAATAAAGCTCTCTTAGGTAAATGGCTTTGGAAATGGTTTAATGGCAATAATGAGCTTTGGAAGCAAATCAGTTACCATAAATATTTTGAAGAAAAATCATGGACTGAATATCTTCATTCGGGTAAAGTACATTTATCATGGTTTTGGAAAGGCTTTTGGACTAATATTGACAGCTTTCTTTGCAGTACTCAAGTAGAAGTGGGAAATGGAAAATTTACTCTTTTTTGGCTTGATAAATGGTTAGGTTCATCTACTCTTGCTTCTCTTTTTCCATCCTTGTTTAAACTTTCTACATCCCCTTATGCTACTGTTTGTAGTTTGAGAATCAAAGAAGACAATATATGGAGATGGGTTCTTCAATTTAAGAGGCAATTGACTGGTGATCTTGTTTCTCAGTTTTTTAAACTGTTGGATATTCTTAATTCGATAAGTTTATCATATGGGAAGATAAGAGAAAATGGCCATGGGAGAATAAAAAAACCTTTTCAGTTAAATCCTTCTATCAATTTCTTATTGATGGGGATTAAGGTATGATTGTGCAAGGTTATGGGAGCTTCCTATTCCTTTGAAAGTCAAATTTTTAGTTTGGCTGGCTTTTAGACAAAGTTTGAATACAAAAGATACACTGAAAAAAAAAGGAATTCATTTAGAAAAAATCTGTTGTTTATGTACTAAGGTGGTTGAAAACCATACTCACATATTTCTTAATTGTGAGTTTGTTCAATCAATATGGAAATTTATTCAATGCAACTTACAAATTGAAGAGGACTTCAGGTTGGGTTCTCTTAAGAATCTGTGGCTGAATTGGAATACTAATTCTTTTGGGGATTCTAGAATGAAAAGAGATGTTACTATATGCTGTCTCGTTTGGTGTATTTGACAAGAACACAATGATAGATTGTTTTCTAACAAGAGGAGTTATATTATGATATTACACAAAATCATGATTTTCTCAACCTTTTGGCTAGGTTTGAAAAAGGTATCTGCCACAACCACAAGATTGCAGGAAAGAAGGAGAAAGAAGATGGCTGGTCTGAGGCTAGACGCGGGGCTCAAGATTGCTGCTGGAGATGATGACAGAAGCTCAGGGGTAGTCATTCAGCTGGAATGATTTCTGTTGATAAAATTTTTTGTGATAGTTGTTTTTTGAGCTCAAAAACTATAGTAGTTTCTATATCTCCTTTTTGTGACATTCTAGTCAGTTTTGAGTTGTCATGGGCTATTTGTATCCTTGGTATGTAGTTGGTCTTGACCAAAGGTACATATTCTAGGTTAGGGATGTGTACCTATTATGTAACAATCTCTTTTGTTATTTAGCTGGCTGGGGTATCTTTATGGTATCCCATCCTTTCTCTCAAAAAAAATAACTGAACTAAATTGGATATTTGAAAATTGGAAATTAGATAAAGATTATTTTACCATTAATGTGATCAAATTAATCAAACTGATGAGACATATGAACCAAAGTGATGGCCATAACCACATAAATTTCCCTTTTCCTGACTTCATCAACTTTCTTACCTTTTACAGAAGCATGAAATTTATCAAAAAAATTAAAAGAAAGAATGATGAGGACAAGAAATGCAATATCTGATTAGTTAAATTTTTCTTAATTTTAAAATTTGAATTTTAAATTGCAATTTAAATTTGGTAGTTTAGATTTGAATTTCGAATTAGGTTGAGATTTGGAAGTTAATAATTGTGAAAGATTTGAGGGATTTGATTTTATGAGAGATTTGATTATGTAAGATTTGCAAATCTGTAATTTTTCTCTCTTTATAAACCCAGTTGTAATCAAGATGAAATATTGAATATTGAAAATGAAAATTTGAGTTAATTGATTTTTGGTGTGGAACCTAGGTCTTGGGTGTGAAACCCTAGACCAATATTCTCTTTCTCCTCTTTTCTCCCACCCGCTAAAAATTCCTCTGTCTTCCCCACGTCAAAAAAAAGAACCTTAAGCTTTCAATCAGCAAGAAGCCATGGCCACTCCCAAATCAAGGGCAACATCGTCGACATCGATCAGGTTTTAGTAGAAGAGAAGGATGCGCTACCCTGCTCCTCGTCTTCAATCTCAAACCCATCTTTCTTCGGGCAGCCGCGCCACCGCCTTTGATCTCCTCGACTCCCTAGCCGCCGCCGACGCCCCTGTCTCTGAGCAGCCCCAACAACCGCCGCCTCCTCGCTGATCGTCGCTGCTTAACAGTCGTCGCTCCTTCCTTCCCTCAAGTCGAAGAACAACGACGAAGTCCCTTGGATCTGTTTCTCTGGGATCGGATCTTCTTTACTTCATTTGGATCTGATCTAGTTTGGGTCAGACTGCTGAAATTCTAATGGTGACGTGTGTGCTTGGGCTTCACTATAGAAGCTAACGGGTCTTGAATTTCTTTCGGCATTTTGGATAGTAAACTCTCAACTCAGTAATTTTCTGTTAATCTCATAATTGTCAGTTAATTGCATGCGTATTAAATCTCTAAACTATTATCATATATTCACTGCTTAATCTATTTTTGTGAGTTGAGAGAACTAAATCTGTGACTGTTAAAAATTTGATATTGATCTTAGAACTTACGAAAATGATAACTGATATTGCGAATAAATTATTCGAGATTGGGCTTGTTTATGGTTATCATTACAAATCCTGTTAAAATCCATCAGTCACCTTAACTGTTTTAAATTAATTTCCTACCGAAGATCATGAATTTTGGCGAAACAGTGCGTTGTTCGATTTAGATCGCTGATTCTGATAGACCCTATGTTTCGTTTCGCATCATTTTGGTATCAGAGCATGGTTCTAGGGTAGGAAATTTTTATTTTTATTTTTATTAGATTAGTTGAGTCTTTATTTAAAAAATATATATATATCTCATTCATCTCATCTAGTGTTAGTGCATGCCCACTTGTACGAGCCTGCCTAATCGATTAGGTGAGTCTAGTAAAATGTCTAGTGAGTCCAACATGTCACTTGAAATCCTTAAGAAATTAAGTGAACTAAGAAGACAAATAGATAACGTAGCTCAAGAGAGCAGAGCCACCAGCGAAATACTTACTAGGCTCGAAAGAGCGCATGTTGCAAACCCGCCTCTGCAAGGTCAAGGTCATAGGCACATTGTTCATCAACCCCCACCTCAACCTATGCCTGATCCACCAACCTTTGATGGTAAGCTCGGTCCACAAACTTTCTTGAATTGGCTGAAGAACATGGATCGATACTTTGACTGGTATGTCATGACGGAACCAAGAAAAGTTAAGTTTGTGGCAATGAAACTCACCGGACCAGTCTGCCAATATTGGTCCAAATTCGAAACATTAAGGTATATTAGTGGTGAGTTACCAATTTTAACTTGGCAAGAAATGACTGGCGAACTAAAAAGGGAATACCTTCCACCAGTTAAAATTAATAAGTCGCATATGACAGAATCAAAATCTATTCTTGAGAAAATCGTTAATCAGGCCGTAGATTTGATAGAAATTAACTCTGCGGAGGAATTCCAGGATAGTAAAATTGAAAATCCATGCACTTTCGTCTCTTCTGAAACTACCCCTGTAATTGTGGAGTTAATTAAAATTTCATGCAATGACAAAACTCCGATTCTTTCCCAAGCTATCTCTTTGATCACGGAGTCCACTGATGTTATCCCTGAAGTTGTTCTTGAAATTGAAATTCTAACTCTTTCTGAACCAACTTTAGTGATTGAAAACGTTGTTGATATTCCCCACGAAGTCTTTACGGACAAATATGACACCCAACACGTTCCTGATTTGGCTCTTGAATCGATTCACTCAAACATCTGTATGGAAGTCGAATACCAAACTAAGCATAGTGAAATAACTATCATACTAGATATCCCATCACCATGCATTGTCCCAACAATCACTCACACATACACTGATCCATTTTGGGAAATTATAATGATTAGGGATACAAGCTTGAGCACGAGTGTTTTCATTTTTTTTTCTCACATACTAAGCGCATAAAAACACTCTGTCATACATTTGCTTGCATGTTCCTCACTATCATTGTTAGGACAAGAAAATTTTTATGTATTTTAACAAAGGGCACCTAATTATTCCATTTGATAGAGGACGTCATGCATGTTAGATACCTCGTTGAGTTACATCTGCCATTGACCGTATTTTTCAAGTCTGCATTTCATACATAATCATTTGAGTTGATTTACGTCATTTTGTTTTGATTTGCATTGATCATATATTGGGGAATCAGCGATCTAACTTGAATAACTACATCGTTAACTGAAATGAATGATATGGAGTAAGGACATAATTTAAAACTGTTAATGCTGATATTTTAGATGGTTTGGACTTGACCAAAACAGTTTCTTTATAGCTGTTTAAGATTTGAGATGATATTTATGAACTTTTCCAACTCTTGAACTAATTAATGGCAACATTTATTGATTTGGTCATAGTTCTATTTTCAATATTGAGTGATTAAACAGTTCACAATGTTTTTGGCAGTCCACTGATATAAGCCTGACCCCTAGCTATTATTTCTGAGAGTTATTTCACTTTACCCCCCACTTCTATATATATTCACCCATGCAGCAGTGAATTTTGATAATATTTTAGACGGTGAATTTATAATGCAATCTAACTAATGATTTGAGATGCAGGAATGTATTTGATGGCAGATTAAGATGCAGAAAGACTATATTGAAGATTACAAACTTCTGCAGCTAACTCGACGAAGTCGAGTTTTCTCCCACCCGGGGAGAATGATGAGGACAAGAAATGCAATATCTGATTAGTTAAATTTTTCTTAATTTTAAAATTTGAATTTTGAATTGCAATTTAAATTTGGTAGTTTAGATTTGAATTTCGAATTAGGTTGAGATTTGGAAGTTAATAATTGTAAGAGATTTGAGGGATTTGATTTTATGAGAGATTTGATTATGTAAGATTTGCAAATCTGTAATTTTTCTCTCTTTATAAACCCAGTTGTAATCAAGATGAAATATTGAATATTGAAAATGAAAATTTGAGTTAATTGACTTTTGGTGTGAAACCTAGGTCTTGGGTGTGAAACCCTAGACCAATATTCCCTTTCTCCTCTTTTCTCCCAGCCGCCAAAAATTCCTCTGTCTTCCCCACGTCAAAAAAAAAGAACCTTAAGCTTTCAATCAGCAAGAAGCCATGGCCACTCCCAAATCAAGGGCAACATCGTCGACATCGATCACGTTTTGGTAGAAGAGAAAGGATGCGCCACCCTGCTCCTCGTCTTCAATCTCAAACCCATCTCTCTTCGGGCAGCCGCGCCACCGCCTTCGATCTCCTCGACTCCCTAGCCGCAGCCGACGCCCCTATCTCTGAGCAGCCCCAACAACCGCCGCCTCCTCGCTGATCGTCGCTGCTTAACAGTCGTCGCTCCTTCCTTCCCTCAAGTCGAAGAACAACGACGAAGTCCCTTGGATCTGTTTCTCTGGGATCGGATCTTCTTTACTTCATTTGGATCTGATCTAGTTTGGGTCAGACTGCTGAAATTCTAATGGTGATGTGTGTGCTTGGGCTTCACTGTAGAAGCTAACGGGTCTTGGATTTCTTTCAGCATTTTGGATAGTAAACTCTCAACTCAGTATTTTTCTGTTAATCTCATAATTGTCAGTTAATTGCATGCGTAGTAAATCTCTAAACTATTATCATATATTCACTGCTTAATCTATTTTTGTGAGTTCAGAGAACTAAATCTGTGACTGTTGAAAATTTGATATTGATCTTAGAACTTGCGAAAATGATAATTGATATTGCGAATAAATTATTCGAGATTGGGCTTGTTTATAGTTATCATTACAAATCCTGTTAAAATCCATCAGTCACCTTAACTGTTTTAAATTAATTTCCTACCGAAGATCATGAATTTTGGCGAAACAGTGCGTTGTTCGATTTAGATCGCTGATTCTGATAGACCCTATGTTTCGTTTCGCATCAAAGAAACACACTGGTACTCTTTCCTCCAGCTAGACAAGCAAATGCCAAACTAAATGTGGGAACATGACAATCTAGCAATCTTCCCCTCAATTGATTAACTCAACAAGAAAGCAGCAGATAACTGACACTGATGTACGACACTATTATGGTAACTACATTTTAGATTCATATGATTGTTTCCCGCTTAGTAATTATTCATGATTCATGTGGTATCCTGTAATATTGTGGTATTTAGAAAAACACTTTGTTGTTTTCCAATGACATCGACAAGAAAATAACAGATAAGATAATTGATGTCGACATAAAATGGTGTTATGGTACCTATATTTTAGATTCATATGATCGTTTCCTGCTTAGAAATTATTCATCCTTAAATTGATGATCAGTATTTTAGAAATATGGTGGATATTTTTGAAAGATACTTTGTTGTTCTTCAATGATATTGTCAGACACGAGGGAGAACATAAAGAACACAAGCTAAATTGCAAATCATCATTATCAACCTAACTTGACTTAGTATTTAGGCATACTAAATTAGAAATTACTTCCTAAAATATTTATAAACCAACCTGGTGACTAAAGCTATTCTTGCAAGCCACAAAATAACTGGTAATGTAATGATAACTCACCACATCTAAGTAATTAAATAACAGGAGATGAATCTTGAGGATAGTTAAAGACATGAGTCTTATAACGAGATGGTCATTGGTCACAACTTCAAGGCATATCGCAACCAATATAGTGAGAGCGAGACTTTATGGAAAAAGGTAGAAGGGTCCAGTTTACAAAAAATATATATATATAAGTCAAGAAACAACTGAAGGATATTGGTGGAACTGGATTCATTGAGAAAATAGGAAGGAACGGACCTGTTGCTTAGATACTTATTTTCTGGTACGAGTCGCCGTGCGAGCACCCTTTGGTCGCGGAATTACCAAA
>BQKN01066046.1:59136-87736 GCA_022839385.1 Asparagus kiusianus
CTGCTCTCCTCGCCCGACGCCAGCCTCCTCCCGCCGTCACCGCAGCCACGACGCCACATCGCCGCCGATCAGCAGCCCTCCCCGCCGTTCCCTCCCCGCCTAGGGCCCCTGAATGCTCAGGACCGGTCCTGAACGGGAGTGAAGAATAAGGTTGAGTTGCTAGACATAATACAAATCTAAATTATAATATTTGCTCAACAAAAGAGAGAAGACAAAATGAGTGTGAAAAAGATATGATACCTTACCATATCGTCCCTTGAAAAGCTTATTTTGAAGTTAAATCGTAACATAAAGTGTTATTTCAAATTTTTTCATAAGTTGTCTTAAAACCAGTCATTAAATTTATTGAAATTACTAGAAGGTCTCTCAAATTGATCCCTCCAACCAAAACCCTCAGTAAAGAGATATAAGATTTGGGAGACAATAGTCATTTTAACTATTTGAGGAACTAGCGACAAATCATTTTAAAGATTCATGGGACTGATATACGAAAAACACTAAATTCCAACAAAATCAGGTGAATGAGGCAGACAGTACTGAACATGCGTAATTAAACACAATGAGAGGGGTTTAAGTGAAAAATATTCCGCCCTTGTTACGCGACTCAAGATTCATGTTCCAAGTCTCACAATCTTTCCAATCGTACGCTCGTGGCTCGCCCCAATTATAAATAAATCCCCAAAATGAACTTGGACTCCATAACTCATCGCCCTCTATTATTATTTCGCAAAAGCGCGAGATAAACCGAACCCACCTCGATCTCTCACCAATTCGCCGATATCGCAAAATTAACCTCAATTCCTCGAAATTTCAAGGTGCGTTTCTTTCGATTTCGTTTTCTTTCTTCAAATTTTAGTCGCATTTGACCTCGATTTCCAAGGAAAACAAGCAGTTTGTACTTTAACCCTAATTTCACCTTTTAATTTGGAAGAATTTTCGTCTTAACTCTAACCGTAGAAAGTTATTAATTAGGTCATAATGATGTAAGATTTTAGGGTTTAGGGCTCACAACTCGTTGAACAGAGTGAGGATGTTGTTAACTATTTACAAAATTTATTTGTGTGCAGTTATAACTTCATAGTAGTTTGTTTGCTTCGTTTAATTCTACTTAACATACCAAAAGTTATTTTGTTATTTAAATTCTAGTTGATCCATATTTTCTGGAAAAATATGCAAATCTTTCGAAGTATATGTATTTTTCCATTTAAATTCTGAGATGGTATAGCAACTCTATTACCACTGGGAGGAAGTATATGTATAGGCTTTTGATGTTAGTCGAAGTCAAAACAAGACTGGCTGCGATTTGAATTCCTACTCTAGGCAACTATGTGGAGAGGAAGAGAAAATATCGGGAAAATCTCAGTGTCCTCTCGCTGCTAGTGAAACAAGTTTCCTGTCCTTGTGGCGTCAGGTCATTCAAACTAAAAGGCTAATAGTAACTTTCTTTTGAAATTCTGCGGATAGTGTTTAGATGAAAGGGTAAGATGATTATAGTTTTATTGTGATTTGATAGTTGTATTTAGTTTTGAGGCGTATAGTAGCCTGAGCCCGGCGCAAATTTATACATTTTTCTGTCGAAGCATTTATGTTTCTATTAATTACATTAATCAAAGCTTGGCAATTAGTAATCATGTTACCCACGTTTAAGTAACGGTCATTTGGTTCATTAACTATCACATGCATATTCCATAAGATTTAAGGGTTTTCTTTTTGTTGATGTTTCTCTTTTAGTTATGTGGGATTATGTGGTTTGAGCATTGATTAATGTTTTGGCATGGATGGTGTGTAACTGATGTAGCATCGGGTAAGACTGACATATTAATTTTTTCAATATTGAAACGTGAAATACTCTTTTTGCTCAACTGAGGTTGTGTGATGCTATTTTCACACAATTTTCTTCCATGCCCAATATTTTCAGATCAGTGTCTTTGTTTCTCTCGTCAGCTAAGAACATTGCCCGGGGTTTTTTTATTTCTGAATTGGTGGATAGCTAAGGAACATAGTTCATGGACTTGAATGCATCACCGTTGCCTGAAGATGATGAACAGTCATATGAAGAATATGTTGATGATGCACAACCATCAGAATCAGTGCAAACCATGCTTAGGGTAAGCTCCTTTCTTCACGTATTTAACTTCTGACTTGATGAAAGTAGATGCCAGATGGAGCAGTAAATTGCAGTATCTTTGTAAAGACCTTGTCTATTTGATTTTTATTTCATGTGTTACACTTCTATATTGTTTCACCTGTGCAATTTTTCCTACAAACCTCGTTTATTGAATTTTATTTCTTGTAATTTCCTCTTCTTTATATTTCTTTTGTCGGTTCTTCTTTATGTTCTTGCATCATATTCCATCCCCTGAGAATACACTTACATGATGATCTATTGACCCGTTAGGAGCGTGAAGAAAGGCGTCGTCGGTTGAAAAGAGAAAACAGGGATGAAGGTCCGAAGCAGTTTTCAGAACCTTCTAGGAATGATTATATGCATCAAAATAGAACTTCCAGAGGCTATGGAAGGGTTAGGCAGCTCCCACTAGGTCTGCATTCCCGTTACAGTTTTAATTTTACATTTTAATGCTGTCAATTTTTATTTGTTTTCTTATCATTTTGTTATGGAGATTATCATGCTTAGTAGACATCTGACTTGTCCATGTCTCCTTTGAAATGAATAATAAGAAAAGGAAATCTTTATTCTCATAGGGAGATGCTTGTACTAAGTTGTCCAATTTACAAGTACAATATGTTCTGAAAAAATGATGTTTCTTGCTATTATTCAAAGTGGGCTTGTCGGAATGAAAATTAAGAACAAAGATTGTTTCAAGAATCTTTCTATCAAATAAATCCAACAAACAACATTCCAGAAACTTGATCAAATTGTCTAGAATGACTAGTACAAGTGTTATCTAGGGGGGAAAATAAGCATGTCTGTCCAAATATTTGAGAAGGAACTATGTAAGCTGCTGCAAGGATTATTATCTATAATGGTGCAATCAATCCAAAGGTAGAAATTATAAGTTCACTGAGCCTAACATGTGTTTGATCCCTAAATATGAAGTTTAAATTTTCAGAGTTTGTTGGTCAATGCACACCCTACGAAAACTTCAGGCATATGAAAGTTAAATGGCATGCTTTCCTTTTCTTATGACCAAAATATTAGAAGTGATTTCTAAGTATACTAATGGAGCACTAAAGTAAAACTGATACAGCAATTGAGATTTCATAAACATCATTCTTGCGAAGGCTCCTTTCAGATTTTGACGTTTCATTGGCGTCAATCAAAGTTTATCTGTTTTTGAATTATCTTCTACATGGTTTCAAGGATTCAAATCTTCTGCGTTGGTTGGTTAGATTTGGAATTGCTAGCTTTCTCCTGGCAAACCTTGCTTGCTCCGTTTATTATTGTTTTGCACCACGACAGTGCTTTGAAAACGACACATGATGCTGCATATGCAACTATACATATTGTGCTTCCATCAAGTGTATGTAGTTAGCGACTATGAAGCATCAACACACGAAACTTGGTTCCGAGTCTGTGTCCGACGCGTGTCGGACGCGGACACGCGTTCGACACGCGTCAACACTCTCGACACGCGTCAACGCCCTCGACACACGTCAACACTCTCGACACGCGTCAACGCCCCGACACGCCCCTGGGATTCACGAACAAAAAAAAAAAAACCCGAAACCCAAACCGAAACCGAAACCCTAATTATTCACTTACCAGAGTCCCGACGCCGCCACAATCCCTTCGTCTCTCTCTCGTCCTCGTCAGCTCGTCCTCGTCCGCGCTCTTGTCGGCTCGTCGTTGCTAGGTCAGTCTCTCTCTCGATCTCTTTGTCTCTCTGGATCTCTTCGTCTCTCTCTGGATCTCTTCATCTCTCTCTCTGATTCTCTTTCTCTCTCTTTCTCTCTCTGAATCCGTCTCTCTTTCTCTCTGTGAATATACATATGAAGTTTTTTTTTTGTTTTCACGTGAATTTACCTGTTAATTAAATTAGGGTTCCATTTTTTAATTTACTGTTAATTAGGATTTTAGTTACTATTTTGATATTGTTAATTTTTTAATTTACTATTATTGTTATTGCACTTTAGAGAAATGGAACAAGAAGGGAGTTCTAGTGGCAATGGAGTACAATATGATAAATGTCCGCTTTAAAAATATGTTACCAAATTGGAGAAAAGGGGGAAACGGCAGGAGGAAATTGGAGATGGAGATGTAATTATTACAGAGAGGAGTTTACCGGTTCACACTCAAAAGTTAAAAATCACCTCTTGAGGATAAACGGGACTGGAATTAAGATGTGTTCCAAGTCAACACCCGAAAATCTAAGCGAGTTTCAAAGGATGTTGGATCAAGCGGAGGCGAGGTTGAGGGCTTCTAGGCCTAAGACTTTATCTTTGCCTACATCTTTGACTGCAAGTACGACCGGTGTAAGTGCAAGTGCAAGTATGCTGAATCGTGCAAGTGAATCTAAGAGGAGAGGGCCTAATATCGTGGAAAAAGCATTCAACATGGGGGCAATGGAGGAATTGGATGCATTGATTGGTAGGATATTCTTCACCGTGGGATTGTCCTTCAACTTGATAAGGAATTCATATTATGCCAAGACTTTTACATATACCGCAAGTAATCCAATCTCTGGCTACAAGCCTCCCGGTTACAATTATATGAGGACCACTATCTTATAACATGAAAAAACTCACGTAGAGAGATTGATGGAGTCCATCAGGGGCACATGACAACAGAAGGGGGTCTCCATTTATAGTGATGGGTGTGCGGATGCACAAAGGAGGCCCATCATCAATTTTATGACGGTATGTGAGGGTAAGCCAATGTTCTTGAATGTCGTGAATGCCGAGGGAGAAGTCAAGAATAAATATTTTATCCAAGCGAAGGTAGAAAAGTGCATCACAGAGGTAGGACCGTAAAATATCATCCAATTCATAACCGATAATGCTTCGGCATGCAAGGCCGCAAGAGGGCTTGTGGAGGGCACCTGGTCTCACATATTTTGGACTCCTTGTGTAGTCCATACACTCAATCTTGCTATCAAGAATATTTGTGCGGCTAAGAACATGGAAGCAAATGACGTGGCTTATGCACAATTACATTGGATTACAGAGATCTCCGATGATGCATTGCTTATGAAGAATTTTATCATGAACCACTTTATGCGGCTTGCCATGTTCAATGATTATCCCAAGATGAAGCTCCTATCGATTGCCGACACAAGATTTGCCTCGTGGATTATTATGTTGAAGAGGTTTAAGGTCGTCAAGAGAGCCCTCCAAGACATGGTCCTTAGTGATCGATGAAGCTTGTATAGAGAAGATGATGTGGGGAAAGCTCAATTTGTGAAAGAGAAAGTCCTCGATGATTTGTGGTGGGATAAGATAGATTTTATTCTTGACTTCATTAGCCCAATCTATGAAATGATAAGGGTCACCGACACTGATACACCATGTCTTCATTTGGTGTATGATATGTGGGATACAATGATAGAAAAGGTAAAGCAAGCTATTTATAGGCATGAGGGTAAAGGAATAACGAGGAATCTCCTTTTATAGGTGGTTCACAAGATCTTGGTGGATCGATGAAACAAGAGCAACACCCCGCTTTAGTGCTTGGCACACTTTTTAGTTCCAAGGTAATATTTTACATTTCACTCTTTAATGTGAATATTTCTATTAATCAATACATTGTGGGCTAATTCATGTTATTAACGAACATAGGTACTATCATTCCACATGGCTCAATGAGAACGTTAATCGGCAAGTTCCAAATCAAGATCTTGATATCTCTACGGAAAGAGCAAAATGCTTAAGAAGATACTATCCTAACTCCGATGAACAACGGGCAGTGAACTTGGAATATGCTAAGTTTGCAGGGGCTTTGGAGGCTTTTAGTGATCCAGATTCTCTTTCCGATAGAGGACATATGAATCCAAAGTCATGGTGGGTTCTCTATGGTCCAAGTACTCCAAATTTGCAAGCATTGGCCGTAAAGCTTCCAGGCCAACCTTGTTCCTCTTCTTGTTGTGAACGGAATTGGAGTACATATGGTTTCATTCACTCCTTAAAGAGGAACAAGCTAACCCCGGCATGTGCAGAGGATCTTGTTTATGTTCACACCAACCTTCGCTTACTTTCGCGAAGTTCGAAAGAGTATATGGAAGGGGAATCAAGAATGTGGGATATTGGTGGAGATGCCTTCGACTCATTTTAAGGTGCCGGCATTTTAGATGTTGTTGCCCTTCTCTTGATGAGCCCACGATGGAGGCCGTTGTGTTTGAGGAGTATGAAGGAGTTGAAGTCATAGAACGATCTTTTTGATGTTTCAACTTGAAAACTTTATTTTAAGATACACTTTTGGTTGTAATTTTTATATTTTTGCAATGTTAGTAACTTAATATTTTGTAACCATGGAACTAGTTTGCAACTTGATCTTTATTCTCTTGTAATTTTTATATGTTTGCAATGTTAGACTTGTTAGTAGCTTAGTATTTTGTGTTTGAGGATTACATTTTAGTTTGTTGTTTGAATTTTATAAATTTATCTATATATAATAATAATATTAAAAAAATCTAGCTGTGTCGCCGTGTCCTATTTTTTTGGGTTTTGTCGTGTCTGTGTCCGTGTCGCCGTGTCCGTGTCCGTGCTTTATAGGTTAGGGATATGCAGATTTATATATGCTGAAAAATCAATAGAGGCTGCATTACACGAGCACATATTTATGGTTTTTTTTTTAATATTTTTGGCACAATGTTGTGTATGGCATTGTTCAATAAATCTTGTCACTTATGGTACAGCGATTTTATGTTTCCGTTATTGCCCTCAAGAACTATATATGTTACCAGTAAAAAACACTTTTTGTTAGGGGAAAATTCAAGAATAACTTAAAGATAGTGAGTCGAGGCAAAAAAAGGGAAAAAGGCATTTACAAGTTCCTTGTTACTATTTGGTTTGTGCAAAGTATTTACATTGGACACCACAGAGGTTAGTCTTCTCAGGTTTACTTTTCTTTCTAATTGCTATTCATGTTTCCTACGTGTCTTCTTTCCATTCCCAGGACATTTTTGGTAAGGTTTGGAATCTGTTGATTGCTCCTATTGAATCTGATCATTATCAATCTATTGTACCTTCTATTTGGCTTCTATTGTTTCTTGTCATTTTAACATGTCGTCAAATACAGAACGTCGCCATTACATATTCCTTCAAATGATTAATCTTTTGTTTTGTTGGTGTTACAGGTTGGTTGGATTGCCCTTCACATGGACAACCCATAGGATATATGATACCTTCAAAGGTTCCTCTAGATGAATCTTATAATGATTTAGTGGCTCCTGGCAAGAGATATTCTTCGAAACAAGTGATAAATTCCCTGAGAAGAAATCAGCGGGAAGTAAGTGTACCATATGCTTTCAGACTGCTATTTTGTTTGGTTAGTTTATGTGTATATTTCATTATTCTACATGTATTTTAATAGTACACGATATAAAAGTATTTTCTGCAAAAATTCTTCAATATGAACTCTGCCTGTACCATCTGTTCAAGATAGATGGATTTGGACAATAAAATGAAACTATATTAAAAGATTTACCTAATTGGATTAATTCTAAACCATTTTTATTTCAGCATTTTAAGGAGATATCCACTTGTGATTATGGTAATTCTTGGTGATGTGTCTAATCAAATCAGTAGTTCCTAGAAGGGAATAGGACCTAGAAAGGCTCTATCTTTGAGAGCTGAGAATGACTGAACCTGGTAGGCCGGTATAGTGATCAAAATGTTAATTGACTCTAAATTTGGATAAGTACTTAACTGATTCATCTTTAATGTGGGAGCTGTCAGGAACTAGTTTAAGTGCTAGCTAATGGTCAACATTTCTGTTAATTTCTAATTTCCTATGAGATTGTCATTAGATCTAAATGATTAAATCACTTGTTTGAGCAGGGTTTAATTTCTTTAACCCCATCCTCCTAGTTATGTAGAGCAAATATACCATGCACAAAACATGGCCAGTAATCATTTTGAGTATTAGACTAGAGCATGGTCTCTGAAATTTTTTATTAAAAGGCAGACCAAATTTACAGCCAAGTTTGAGAGTCAGGTTCCTGATTGTTTCACATGACAATGCAGTCCAAGAGGTCCTAATAATAATTATAATGTAATTCACATATCTTATAGTTGTTTATTGCTTTTCACAATAAGCAAATACTGAGGGTGCGAGGTGTTCATTGCAAATGTGTTGATCACTCGTTTTCTTATCACTTTAACACCTTGTTTGGTATGTGAGAATGGGTGGGCATGGAATGCCCATTTTGACTTCCTATTCATGCCTACCAAACATAACATACTTTCGGAGGATAGAGTGCCTATTCCCACTTCTCATCCATCCCACATATGGGCGTTCTCATTAAGTTGGCAGGAATGGGCATTTCAATTTAAAGTGGGAATCAAAATGATAAAACAAATTCCAAATATACCCTTTTTAAAAGTTATGAAATAGATATGATATCTTAATATCACAATAATTTTTTTTTTTAGTTTGACTCTACCCATTGAGTTAGCAGGATTTATTTTGAAAATATGTGTGGCTTCAATTCATCTTGATACTAGTTGTTACCCGTGCGATGCACGGGATTCAATATTAACTTGGTTTTATGTGTGTTAGAACTTTGAGAAAGAAAGAAGAGCAAATTAAATTTTCTTGGAAAAAGAGATAATAAGTCAAGGGTTTATAGAAAGTGGAAAACGGAAAAAATGAAGATTTTCAAAATGTGGAGGGAGTGGATTAAGTGTTCATAAGATGAAATGAGATGAGATGTGGAAAAATGAACCCTTGATTATTAGCTCTTAGTAGCTCTTAGAGTTTGCGAAGTGGCAAAAGTATGCAACCGGGTTTTTTACTTTATTAGTATAGCATTGATTAGTATGTTGGCTTTAACCAGCTCTAGGTAATTGATGTGTGGCTTCAATCCATCTTCTAGGTAAAATCACCTTCCCTAGGTAATTGAGGGTTTATTTTTTTAAACAAAAATCGATGTGGCTTCAATCCATCTTGATAATAGTATGTAATTTTATCTTGGCCATCGTAAGCATATGCGATCAGTTCCTGTTAAAATGTTGTGTATTTTATGACATATAGCATATATAATTAAATGTAGGATATATGAGTTTCATATATCCTGTGTGATTTTTATTGTTGTAATCAATTGTATTTTATGATTTTAAAGCTGTAAGCATATGCAATAAGCAGATCCTCATTAGAATTTTATGTGATTTTTATTGTTGCAATCAGTTGTGTTGCATGAATTTATTGTTCTAAGCACATCGAGTGTTTACCGAGATAGGTTACATGCTTATCAAATTCATTTAGAAATATTATTTATCAAGAGATAATTTAAAGTGTTTAGTTAAAGTAATTACAAGACTGGGAAAAAATCATATAAAAGGGTGCTCTGTAGGAAATCATAGAACAAATTGCATGTTGTCTTTTACAAAATCACATAAAGGAGAAAGATGGAGATTGATCTGTTCGAAGAATGTCTTGATGTTATGCATATGTATGAAGTATTGATTTTTGATGTTTTTCCCTATACTTGCAGGTACACATTTGTACATAGAAAAACTTTGGGATGCTAAGATTTAGACACGAAATGTTGACTATTTTTATATAACTTATTTTTAAAAAAATGAAATTATTATCATTTTTTACTCTTTTTTAAATATCTATATTGTTGTAAGGGCATTAGTAGAAAACAAATTTTTATTTTTACTTGTAAACAAATGATACCAAACATGGGAATGGAATGAGATCGTTATTCTTGCGTCATTTTAGAAACACACCCAAACATGAGAATGGGAATGTACATTCCGTTCCCGCATTCCATTCCATTCCATTCACACTTGACTTCATTCTTGCGTACCAAACGAGGCGTGAAGGTCATGTGAACCTTCATATTATAATATAAGCTGCGCATACATAAGATGCATTATGTGAGCCCACAGGTTTTATAGTTGCGATGTTCACTGAAATTTGCAAGTGCTACGTGTAAAGGTTGCCTTGTACAAGCACTTAACTTTTGTCACCATTCATTTTAATTTTGTAGTTCAATGTGGTATCCACCCCCCCCCCCCCCCCCCCCCCCAAAAAAAAAAAAAAAAAATCGGCATGAAATAAATATAACAAAAGCAACAATGACAACAACAATAAAGCCTTTATGCCACCTAAAGGCATTTCATGTCTTTATCCCAGTAAACCTTGAAGGTTACACTAAGTTGAAAACTGTAGTCATTCTTGTCGAATTAACAGAAGTACAAGCACTATTAACTTTAGATAGATATAATTCTTGCAGATATTGATGCATGTTGATGCTTTATTCGATTGGCAACTGTTTTATGCATGGTTTTATTTGTTTGTGACCTCTGATTTTTATTATTTTTTATTTTTTTCTTTTTCACCACTCTCCAGCTTGGTTTGGTGATTGATTTGACAAATACAACACGATACTATTCACCATCTGAATGGACAAAGCTGGGTATTAAGCACATCAAGGTAAATATGTTCTCTCTTCATTTTTTCTAGATAAAAGCTGGGAGCGATGGGATCTTACTCTGGAGAATTCTAACTTAATACAGTTCCACTATTGCAGATCCGATGCAAGGGGCGGGATGCTGTACCAGATAATGAGTCTGTCAATTCATTTGTCTATGAGGTACTCCTATCATATGCAACTTCTTTGCTTGTTGTTTGCATTATGGTTAAGTATTGATTGTGTTTTGCCATAGAAGTTTGAATTGGCATTGAGGCATTACTAGAAGACTGAGGTCTTTCATACAAAAGGATAACCTATTAGGTCTTAGCACAAATCACATATTAAGAAGAGTTCCGAAGAAGAGAATAGATCTCAACTTCATCCACCCGTTCCATTTGAATGCATTTATTGCTGGGTGCAAGACACAAGCTTAAAAGATCTTGTTTCGTGTCTGACTATGTAGCACGGACACGGATCCGACACGGCCATCCGACACGCCGACACGAGGCAAATCCTAAAAAATACATAGGATACGTGTGTTCGACACGTGTGTCCGACACAGACACGACACGGCTTCATGTTATGCGTGTCCGTGCTAGGTGTCTGATGAGCCCAAACAACCTGGACGAATATGTAGGCCTTAGAAGGCTGCTTAGCTCCATCTCAGAGTGTGTTATATTCTTTCCCGCGGGGGGGGGGGGGGGGTGAGGGTGAGAGGTGTTCTTTTGTGGATCTTCAAATGCCTTTGATGAGGATCTGTAAACATTTGAATCACTCAAAGGGATCACTCAAAGGGGATTGGGAAGGTCTTCTATGATGTCAGATAAATTCATTATCATGAGAGTCAAAGGTAATTTGGAGGAACCAGTTTTGTGGCTCTGATGTGGGAAAAACCCTAATTTTGACTTTGGCATAATGAAAGTAATTAATGGACTCAAAACTTGGAAAAAAGACTCGATAACTCAAAACTGTTCTAGATGTATGAAATGAACGTGAAACATATCATATTGTTCTTGATACAAATGTTAAGTAGAACTGACTGGTAAGACCATATCAGATATCTTTTAATGCTCAAATCTTATGTATTGTGCAATACCAACAACTATTGATGCATACTTACATGTACACATGCATTTGCAAGGAACAAGAAAAGGAAAAAAATGCACACAAGCGCGCGTACACCCACCCACCACCCATCCCCACACACAAAAGAAAGACACAAATTTACTTCATCTCAAGCCAGTACATGCAAAAGCAGATTTCAGGAACATGCAGCCTGAAAACATCATGTGTCGTGGGCGTACTTTCAAACGCATAGTACTTCTATCTTATAATTATTCGATCATGTTCATGTATGTACTTTTAGAGTTGCAGAAACTAAAGCTTTAAATGCTTTCTTCATAATTTTGTCTCTGTTTTCCCCATGTCAGGTTATGCAGTTCCTCTCCCGTCATAAGCACTCAAAGAAGTATATTCTTGTCCACTGTACACACGGGCATAATCGTACAGGTTTCATGATTATCAACTTCCTCATGCGTTCACAGCCTATGCATGTAGCAGAGGTACTTGTGTGTTACGTGAGTATTTATTAGGAGCCTTTTTTGTTTTGTTCTTACCATTGCTTATAATTTTTTGCTTGCCAGGCGGTAAACGTATTTGCTCAGAAGCGGCCTCCAGGAATCTACAAGCAAGATTACATTGAAGCACTGTACACATTTTACCATGAAAGTCCTGAAAATTTGATTTGTCCTCCCACTCCAGAATGGAAGAGACCTTCAGATCTTGATTTGAATGGTGAAGCTATGCCAGATGAGGATGATGATGGAAATACTGACGCTCACGCTCCTTTGCATGTATGTATAGCAAAGAGAGTTTTAGCTTTGTTGCTCACAATTTGTCTTTACTATTCTGCATTGGCTTTAGCTTTTATGTATTTTCATGCTCGTGTTAGACTGGACTATGCTAGTTTTGTTGAAATAGTTCATGTAAGCAACATCATAACTTTGATGCTTGATGGACTACTCTAATTATGCTGGCTTTCCTACTTTATATGTTGTCAGTCTTCACATTGCTAGTGATGGAATGATAAGCTGCATTTCTCTTTTCTTTTAATCTTTTCTTCAGCCTTACATATATAATGAAGGATTATCTGTTGTCCTAGTTATTAATGGTCCACAACAGCTGAAAATGTTTAATTCGCCATAATTTTCTGGCAAAATGTTTATAATCATATTCATCTTATGTGTAGCATTCATTACACATTTCTCTCATGTAGATTACCTAATATTATAATGTTGAAACTGCATTATTCCAGTTCATTACACTTTGGAAAAGGTTTATTAACAATTTCTTGTCCTAGTTTAATAAAATCCATCAGGTCGTGATAAGATGAACCAGAGTTGCAACTTCTAAACTCATCATACCATTCACTAATGAATAGCATGCTTTACATGCTCTACTATCATGTAAATTTATACAACAATAACAACAAATCGTTTATCTCAATTTTTTGGGGGTTGGCTGCATGAATACTACTATTCAAATTAGTTCTATTGAGGGTCATCTCCTCCACTAAGTTAACCATTATCATATCATTCTTAACTGTTTTCTAACCAATTTTCCTTAGGCCTGACTCTAGTCCTTTCACTCTGAATGATAATTTATTCACTTCTCCTAATTGGTGCATTTATGGCTTCCATTACACATAACCAAACCTTGTCAAATGATTCTCTTATTTTATCCTCGATAGGAGCAGTCTTCAGCTTCTTGTGATTATACTCATTTCTAATCCTCTTAGCATGTATATCCACTCGTCCTTGTAACATTTTTACTTCAACTACACTCATTTTCTGCACATATTTTTTTAATGGATGTTGCGGGTCTTATAATTGTTCCACAGAATGTCATGTAAATTTTCTAAGATCATATGTGGTTGAGAAAGTTTTGAACATATTGAATCAGGTATGGGTATGTAAATTACCTTCTTTTTTTTCACTTCGAGAAAGATCTATTAGTTTTTCTTTGGGCTTACTGAAGATTTTATGCGTGTATGTTTAAATATAATTTTTTAATATGTACCAGTTGAAATATTTCATGTTCCAAAAAATCTAAGTGTGTTCTTATAATTTATAAACCATTGAGGTTGGAATCCACAGTGATTGTAGTTTTAAAGAAATATTGTCCTTGTGCTGGCTAAGCCTACATAAGAATTTTCCTACTAAAAAATTGTAAAGGACATTGCTTTTCCACCTTCTACCACATGCAAGGACGTACATATCTTTAATAAACCTTTCAACATGCATGCAGGTGTGTGATCCCAAACACTCCTGTCTTGCTTTCATATGAACCAGCATATTCAATTGTATACTATATTATTCACTTCATAGTTCACACTATGTATGAGCAGACGTACTCAGTTGTAAACAGTGTTGCTCTGTTATGTAAGTGCTACTTTGTTTGGGCCACAAATCTACTTAATGTGGCAGGCTTTTTGTAGACTGGAAACTTGCTTTGTTCTCATATGTGTCTAGTTCATCCATGAACTCCTTTCCTTAACTTTTTGTACTGCTTTTATGTTGCAGGAACATGTGGAGAACACACTGATAACAAATGATGATGTCCTAGGAGATCCAATACCTTATGACCAGCAAGATGCTATGCGCCATATTTGTTATCAGTTATTTGATTTGACTCCTAGTGTATGTAATCTGCAACTGTCTTTTTTATCTATCACATGGATATCTCCTTATGCACAATTTACAGAGACAAATTAGATTGCTGTCATAGTCTTAATTTTTGCATTACATGTTTAATTCAGATTAAGTCAGTGGTTACAAAGTCCATTCAATGTTACTTATAATTGCATAGAGAGTTTAATTCTGCGTGTTTATTGATCAAAATGGGATATTTTATGTACTTTGCACGTAAGCGGTTGATGCACTTCCCTGTAGCAAATATGAGAAATATAGCTTTTTATTTTCTCCTAAGATGTTTCTGGGCTGGGGGGGAGTTGGGTGGGTTTCTTGTTGGTCGTATGAGCTTTGGTTCAGGCTTAAATGAGTTGCTGATTTGGCTTCAAACAGGCCAATTAAGGGTACATAGCAGGTTCTTCTTGCGGATAATTGTCTTGTCCTAGTTTGCTCCATGGAATAATGACAGAACACTCCCTAGGTTTCAGTCAATATAGGAAATGGTCCCCCACTTTTATTGAAGTGTCTAAAGACTTGAATTTTCACCTGAAATTTTTTTTTCCGGCCCAGTGGATTAAAAAAACCATAACATGCAGTTTCATCTACCCATAACATGCAGTTTCATCTAAATGCCTAAGGAGTCCCTTATTTAGCTAAAAATGGTACTTTCTGACCTAATTTAAGGAAGGACAATGGCAATATGTGCATTATGTCATTATAAGTAGGGGTGGAAAGGAATTAATTAGAGTACTAAGTTGTTTGTATTTGTATTTGTTTAATATTCTCCAATTCGAATCTGAATTCAGATACCCAGTTCTGGAGTTTCAATTTTGAACTTGAATACTCGGTATTTGATAAATATTCATGAACACTCACGAATAATTATCGAATATTAAGTATATTTATTTTGCTGAAGAATTTGATTTTCATGTAGTATTTAAATTTATAATTGAAAATTGTTCCTTTATAATTGTGATGTATATATATTTAATTTGAATATTTTGTTAGAAAAGTGATTTAGTACGCTTTAAGTATATCTCAGAATTAGTATATAGATATTAAGTAGAAAATGTAAGTGGGTTGAAAATATTAACATCATGTGTGTGATAATACAAATTATAGGCGATGAAGTTTTAAATGAATATTTGGTAAACAAACGAATTGAATATGCATCTGTTAAATTCTATTTGTTTTAAGAATTCAAATACTAAAACTATTTTATTAGTGTTAAATGAACTACTGAATCGAATATAACCTAATAGTTTCTCATACTTCGTTAATTATTTGGTTTATTTCCACTTATAAGAGAACTAGTATGGCCATTATGCTAAATGTTGGTTACTATAGGGTGCAAAAAGTTGTATGCTAATACAAGCCACAATTTCTATGCATCAGATCTTACCCCAAAATAAATTGCATCTTATATATTGCTCCAAAGCATGGTATCAATATTAGCATATAATATTATTGTACCTAGTAGGTGTAGAATGCGAATGAAATATATGGAGAAAACATGTCAATTCGTTGTAAAAAAAATTGAGAAAATTTGGTATGGAGAGAAGTTCAGAATGGTATAGACTTTTCTCTCTGATAATTTTGGAGAAAAAACCATGGTACCCAATTTTATTGGAACATCTTTCATATGAAAAAACCCTTTCCTGCCCAATGGACTAAAAACGATACAGCATTGAGTTTCATCTAAATGCCTACGGAGTCTCTTTTAGCCAGATGTGTTGTTTTTCTGACTTAGCATAATTACAGTATGGGAGGATGTGGCCATTATGTCGTTAAAAAAGGAATAGTATGACCATTATGCTAAATGTTTTTTATTATATGGAGCAAAAAATGTATGCTAATCCAAAACCTTAACTTCAGATCTTACCACAGAATTAAAGTAGTATCTCATATAGTCCTCCAAAGCGTGAGATTAACATTATCATATAGTATTGACCTACCTAAGTTTCCAATATAGGACACAAATGAAACATGGAGAGAAACATTAGTGCTTTTGTTTTGTTTTGTTTTGTTTTGTTTTGTTTTGTTTTTGGGGGGGTGGGGGGTAAGAGAAATAGTTGGTATCAGGATCGAAGTTCAGAAGGCTGCAGAATTTTCTTTCTGATAAATTTGGAGAACCATGGTCTTCTGATTTTTAAATGTAAGTTGGTAGATTATAGCCACTTAGAAGTCATTTTTGAACGTAGCAATCAACTTGTGCCAAAAACAAAAAACCCCATAAAAAAAGGAAAAAGAAAATCCTACATATAGAAAGATAGGGTTCAATTCAGCATTTAAATGAAAAAAAGAGGATATTCGTGTACATTTAAACTGAATGACCACATTTTCATTGTCCGTTAAGTGGTGATCTTTGATTGTCAATAAAAACTTGGTTTTTTTTTCCTTTTGTCCTTTCTTTTGTTTTAGTCTTGCTTCACCCTCTCTGCTTTATGGCATAAACTTTAGATTTTGCTGAATATAATTTGTGTTTGCTCATGTGAAAGTGTCATTCCTGTTTGTGAAACAGTTAGCAGCAGTGTCGATTATTATGTTGTGATCTATAATATATCTGATTCATCTTTGATTTCTTGTTACGGAAGTATCGAGAGTTTAGATGTGTTGAAAGTTGAAATAGTTTATATCTTGTGACCATTCATGAAGCTGTTTCACTTATGCTATTCTGTTTTTCATGATTACAGGGGAGAGGAAATGCACAATTTCCGGGATCACATCCTGTTTCTCTCAACAGGTTTAGTTTTCCTATACCATTCATTCTATATTGAAGTATTGGAGGAATTTCTTTGGTATGTAATGGTACCAAATAATTTTCAAAAATTAACCACATCAAGGCCTAATAACCATGAAATTCAATGGCTAAAGGTTAAGATTTCAGTCCAAGCTCGCTTGTTTCAAGATCAAATTGATGTTGTTCTGCATCGCTGGATAAGTTCTTGGGTGCATGTGTTCTCTAGTACACACTTTTTGTTACTATTTTTGTTCTGAATCCATGCTGCATGGGCCGGGATGCTTCAATTTATGTTGTCCATTCTTTCATATGTTGTTATCCAATGTCCTTTTGGCTCTTCTGCATCTCCTATTCCCTCCTATAAAATTAATTTTCTGAATTTATTCATTGTTTTACTTTTCTCTTCAAGTGATTTTTCCTAGACCTTGACCCAAACCTCTAGCTGATGCTGACTACCAGCTAATAGAGTTGATCTCAAATTGATACTCAGTCGTACTTGTAATGAGCAACCAATTTTCCTTTAAACTGCAGTTGGTTTGATTGGCACACAGCTTTTTGCTCTTTGGTCAAATGGAGCATTTTTTAGTGTTAAGCAGGCTGTTCAACATGCTTTTAGCGCACGGACATGACTGTCATAGTCCGACACAGGTGTATGTGACTCAAATGATATCTACGAAGAGGACTACTATGCACATTTTTTAAAAAATATGTATGTCTGACTGAAATAAATGTGTTGATTTGTTATTCCAATATGAAAAAAGATAAATAGTGATCTGTACATTGTATACAACATTTATATTGTGTCAAAAGTATAAATTACACTTCGTTTTGCAGTATTTTTTAGGTGAACAAAGGTTTCCATATTTGTTAGTGACTTGGTGTTGTACGCAAATGTTCTTTTTACCTATTCCTAATCCACTTCCGGCACAAGATAGAAGAAGCTTATGGGTCCACTGATAGTTTAACCTCTTACAATATCCTTCTGTCTTCAGAGGGTTCTTAGTGTGTCTGACCCTTATTCATAGCTAACCCTTTTTTCTCCTTTATTATTTTCAAGGATTCCTGGTTATGCCACCTCCACTCACAAAACCTGCATCCATCTTAAGTACTGCTGTACATTAATATCTAGTGCCCAGGCCTGTTCAAGTCGAAAGTTGGTCTTACACCTTAAATGCCTGAAGAAGTATTTATCCCTAGCAAGCAAAACCAAGTAAGACAATGAATGTTTGTGCTGAATCTGGGATAAAATCAAGCTATGGTCACGTAGATATCGTCTGACTTCTTATATTAATGCTCTACTAAACAAATAATTGCAATTTGTGTAAATTATCTGCTTGAAATAAATTATTGTTGTGTTATTTACAACATTTTATATTAACTGGACTTCATTTCTTAACATTGTGATTCATATGCAGGGAGAATCTGCAATTACTTAGGCAACGCTATTATTATGCTACATGGAAAGCTGACGGGACCCGGTATATGATGCTTATTACCACCCATGGCTGCTATCTAATTGATCGAAATTTTACTTTCCGTAGAATCCAGATGCGATTTCCTATGAAGAATATTAATGAGGTTGGTACGTACTGATCCTGGTTTAGCTTGTCAAAATGTCAATTTTAGTTTATATTAAAAGTCAACTCTTGATCTGAATGTCTCAAAATTTCATTTTTGCAAGGGCTTCCATAACTTGACATTGCTTGACGGAGAAATGGTTATCGACAAAATACCTTCTGGACTTAAGAGAAGATATCTGATATATGATTTGGTGGCACTTAGTTCTCGTTCTGTAGTAAAGGTCAGAGATCTTCTCATGGAAATGGTTAATTTGATTACATTTATCCGCCATCAAGTTAAGATTATGTGCCACCAGTTTCTGTACTTCCTCTAATTAGCTATTTCTTGCATAAATGCCTCAATATGTTGGTTGAGGAATATTAAATTATTATTGAAAATAACAATTGTACATTAAATGAGTTGTACTAATAGTATCCTATGACTCATTGCTCATTAGGTATCTAAAAGACAAAATTTTTAAGGTTTTTCAGTGAGCATTCTACATCGGGATTTGGAGAAAAAATTATAGTTCTAATAAAATCTCATCGTGTCAACTAATCTGGTTCATTTCATGCAGCACCTTTTTCTGGTCATGTTTTGTTGACAAAATCTGTTAGGAGTCTGCGGGAATCAAAGTTGAGAACTGATCCAAGAAAATTCCGAAAAAGCTGATGGATTATGTGTTGATCCATGAAACTAATCCCATGTGGATATTTTAATGTTTGTACTTTGTAGGGTATATTATGGTTAAATTGGTATTTTAAAAGCGGTATTACCACTAGAAGAATGAAAGATTTCTGTGAACATGTGTGGACACTATATGTCTGCTCGTGTGTGCGCATGTGCGTGTATGAGCTCATGTATGAGTTAAAATAATATTTTTGGAAAATTATTCCTGCAAGCATCTGACTCAAGCACTTAAAGGTGCTCATGTGTGTGTGTGTGCGTGCGCTATGTGGGTGTGTGTGTCAGGTGCATCTTCACAACTTCAACTGCTGGGTGGCTTTTGTAGCAAGGGCTTTACCTTGATTAATCATAGAGCGCCTCATTGCATCATAGTTTCTATATCCAACTTCAGCAAAAAAATGTCTCAGCTTTTTATAATAGTGAAAAACAAGTTCAGGGGAAAATACATGAAAAGACAACTAGATTTTATGGAATATCTCTTAAATAAAGAGGGAAAAAATGATTATATAATTGAGATCAAGGTAAACCTTAAACTGACAAATAATTTCTCTGGGAAAGTCTGTTAGCAGTTAGCAGTTAAATACCCAAATGAAAACTACAAGGGGAAATGAACGACAGACATGAGTGCTCTTATGTGTAACTGACCAGGTCATCAAGGTGAACTTATGACTTCTATATTTTAGTTGCTTCTGTATTTTATTTAGTTCTTTATTCTAATACGTATCTCGGTTTCCATCCATTGAATATATCAGAAGACAACTTTGAGTTGAACTAATTTTAGGATTCTAGATAGGTGGTACTTGGAGTTTCTTTATATTCCCTAAACACCAGGAAAAATACTAGGCTTTGGGTCTGGCGATGAAAGACTTTTCTTAAGTTAGTTGCCAGTTGTGTGAATTAGGCATCCTACTAATTTCTTGGTTTTACCTTTGGACTTTATTGACATCCTTGTTATCCAGGTCTATGCCCTTAATGTGTGTACAAGCACGTGAGTATATATTTTTTAGTTCCATTAGTAAGTGTAAGCTGACAGTTACTGTTATCATATCCACGGGTCATGTCACTGCAAAAATTGCTTCTGATTCCAATTACTTCACAAGTCCTTCCTTGCAACTAAACTAGCTAATTGAAACCGTATTAGGTTAATGGCGAAACATGTTTGTAGTCTGTTAAAAGAATCATTTTTCAAAGGGCCATCTCTTTTGAAGTTGATAAGTATCATATAATTTCACTGTTATAAATAGCGGTAAATAGCCCCGCAATAACGGTGCTAATAGCGTTAGCGGTTCCTTCCCCCTACGCTATCACCCAATAGCGGTGACATATTGCGGAATATGCGTTTATCGTTCGCAAAAGCTACCAATAGCATGCCCTAACGGTAAATAGCGGGCGATTGCATGTAAAATTCGCTTTTTGACTGCTATTTAAAAGCGGTGTGGGGTTTATTTTTTTAAAATTAAACCCGACCTTTAACCATTGCATTCCACTGCCTCCCGCGATTTTTAGCGTGCTCCCGCCGCCTTTCATAGAACACATAACTTAGCACTTTCTCTCACCTCCTTCACCGTGAGCTCCTCCTAGGGCAGTTCTCTCACTGCTTAGCTCATCTTCTCGAAGACGACGACTCTTTGACTTCTCCTCCAATCGTCTTTTGTATTATGTGATGATTACATGTCTATTTCATGTTTAGGATCTCTTTAAATCATCAAATATGCACTTTTAGATTTTCTAGATTTTTCTTTAATCTTCTTTTAGTATTTACACATATCTAAATTAGACCGTTATTTGATTTTGTGCTTTTTACCGCTATTTTGCCCCAATAGTCCCAAATAGCCTTAGTGATGCCTCACCACTATGTGACGCTATCTGCTATCAATAACATTGTATAATTTTTAGTACATCGATCTGTGTTTGTTTAACTTCTCCTACTTCTGGCAGGGCCCTGTACCACACCTCATCAAAAGGATTCAAAAGAGTCAGTAACACTGTTTTAAAAAACCTCCGTCTAGTCCGCTTAGACGTACGCCTAGGTCTAGACGGTACCTAGGCCGCCTAACTAACGCCTAGCGCCTAGGCGGTTTAGGTTACCCACCTAGATTTTACGAGCGTTTAGGGGAGCATTGTCTGCTTACGTGGATTGCACCATGTAGACATTGATTGTGATTTTATGTGTCGTAGCCTACACGTCCTCCAAACTCCATTAACCTCCAAATATGAACACCTCCATTACCTCCTCCGACCTTCAGCAAAACCTCATCGACCACCATTTAAATGAAGGAAAAAAAACGCCCAGAAACCGCTTAGGCGCCCGCCTAGGCGACTAAGCGCTGGGCTCCAAGTCCGACACCTAGAAGCGTCCAACGTTTAATGTAACATTGGTCACTAACAAACTTTCACACATGCAAAAAAATGAAAGCAAAATAAAAGGCTAACATGATTGTTGATTTATTTTTATTTTTAGTTTATTTTATTTTTTGTCTGACAGTTGCAACATCAAAGATTCTTATTGTGTGCAGCCAATAAGGATTTTCAGTCTTCTAGTTACATTTGCATAAGACAAATGCTACTCTTGATACGTATTTTCCCCCCAAATAATCTGAACAATTCTCTACATGGACATCGTACCAGCCTGTTTTTTTGTAAATATATATTTTCAATTTAGTCTATCTGTTTCTCTTGGTTTTGATTAGCATGAGATTGACCTATCATTATTTCTTTATTGTTTACTCTATATGACATCAAATAATTGTCATCCTATCCTGTTTTACTCTTGCAGCTGCCCTTTTCTGAAAGGTGGAAACTACTTGAGGAAGAAGTAATTCGACCTAGAAATCATGAAAGGAAACAGTTTGAAAGCGAGGGTAAATGCAACCCAATATATAGATACGACATGGAGCCATTTGCAGTAAGGAGATTAGCCATTGATTCATTTAGTAGTCGTGCTTTTTCATTATTTTTCCTCTTCAACTAACTAATTATTAGGAGTTGACAGGTTAGGCAGAAGGGATTTTGGTTACTATCTACAGTTAATAAGCTGCTAAAAGACTTTATACCAAATCTTTGTCACGAAGCTGATGGCCTTATTTTTCAGGTACCTGATTGTGCTATCATTTCATTTTTGCTTTTCTGCATTGGTGTATGAATTATGTGTCTAACCTCAGCACTTACTCTCATAGCAAGTGCTTTTCTTTATTAACCGTGCAGTTCGTTAATTTTCCAACATTCAGCCTTCAGAGTTTCTTATTAGAAAAAGGAAGTCCTCAGGATTTCTGTTTTGTAAAAAGATGCATGACAATGTAACCCAACTCACTATGCATTATGGTGGTTGGGCTTTTCATCATGGGGTTCAAGAGCTTGCTGCAGTTCGTTAATTTTCCAACATTCAGCCTTCAGAGTTTCTTATTAGAAAAAGGAAGTCCTCAGGATTTCTGTTTCGTAAAAAAAATGCATGACAATGTAACCCAACTCAGTACGCATTATGGTGGTTGGGCTTTTCATCATGGGGTTCAAGTGCTTTCTGAGGAAGGGATCCCTCATAAGATTAGAGGAAGAGAAGGAAAGAGAATAAGAATAGCAAGATCAGGGATAGGGAATAACTCAGTAGAGGGCATGTTGTGGCGCCTCTCGTTAGGTATCTTTGTGGTAGGGCTTCTCACAAATGCTGACGCAGCACGTCTCTAAACCATGATTGTGGCCTTTTCACGTTATTGTTTTATGTAGGGCAGTAAAATGTGAATGCTTCTTTAATAGTAATGGAATTTTACCATCATCAGTATGGTTGCAGGGTATATAAGATTTAATGTGATCATTTCCTCTTTTTTCTTCTTGAAATTATTGTAAAATGCACTGATGTAGCAATTATTATCATGGTTCTTTTGTCCAGGGCTGGGATGATCCATATGTACCCCGTACCCATGAAGGGCTTCTGAAATGGAAATATCCTCAAATGAACTCAGTTGATTTCCTTTTTGAGGTATTCATTATTTGCTTTAGTTCTTGTATCTTTTGTAAGACATGTTTTCTGTCTTGCTGAGTTGTTTGCATGTTTGTGATCCTCATGTGAAGTTTGAGTCTTTTATGATATATTTCTGCATGTACAGGTGGGAAGTGAGAACCGACAATTGGTTTTTCTGTATGAGAGAGGAAAAAAGAAGCTTATGGATGGAGCTCAAATTGTATTTAGAGGTCAGTCATTTGTTATATTCTTGCATAACCATTCGTAATCATCTATAGCACATGTAAATTAGTCATTAGTGGCTCAAACATTTTATGTGGACCCTGTATATAATATGTTTTTGTCCGAATCAGGTTTTCTGCATCAATAGTAGGTGTTTGTATGGTATCACTGATATTTTGAATACCATGGGTTTCCGCATAAAAGGAATATTCTTTTAGCATTATCATTTATGATTTCGTTCTAAGACCTCACTTGCTTATTTGTAGGTGATGAGGACATCTCTTCCCTCTCTGGCAAGATTGTTGAGTGCTGCTGGGATGCAGATGCCGACAGCTGGGTGTGTATGCGTGTTAGAGTGGATAAATCCACTCCAAATGATATCAACACTTACAGAAAGGTAAACTTAATGCAAACTGCTCATGCCTGAATTTCACATGGAAATTTTCATTGAGATCCAAGAGAAATGGGAATACAATTTATCAGTAAAGATTTTGGGAATAATTGAGATATAGTATGTTCAAATAAATTACTTATTGGTTTACACAAAAGGTTCCTCGTTTTGAGAGTATCTATTTTTAACAAATTATATGATTTCATGTATTATGTAAGGGTGAGTTGCTTATAACCCTTGCATCTGTGCCTTCAGTTGCACCAAATCCCCCTAACTCATGTTTAGCACCCGTGAAATGCCATTTCTAGTAAGATAATCGCGAACACCCCTGTTCCACATGAATTGAGGGGGGTTACAATAACAACAAAGCCTTTATCCAAAATTTTGGGTCGGCTATATAAATGAGGGTTTTTTTTGGAGTTTTTTATTTGTTGGTTGGGGTTCTCTCTCTCTCTCTCTCTCTCTCTCTCTCTCTCTCTTTGAGGGGGGTGGTTGGTTCATATGCAACTTACCTTTATTTAATCATTCTTATAAGTTTTCCACCTTAGCTTTATTTAATCATTCTTGTAAGTTTTTCAAAAGGAAAATCTTCACTTAATAATTTTGGTAATGGACACAGGTTATGCGCAGTATCAAGGACAATATTACGGAGGAAGTATTGCTCTCTGAGATTGCAGAGACGGTTCGCCTCCCAATGTATGCAGATAGGATAGCGGTAGCAGAAGCTCAGAGGCTTCACCAGCATCGCCGTAGGTGAAAAAAAGTGTTCTCAAGATAGTGCCTGGACTCTGGAGTAAATAGGTAGGGCCTTTACTGGCTACTACTTGTCTCTAGTAGTATAGATGTGTAATTATAGGATCTGTTTTTGTAGAACTATTGTTCGACTGGGTCTTATATTTTACAAACATAGTTCGAGTAGAAAGTATTATGCGCGTCTTCTTTTCTCTCAGATATATTTTTTTTTAGGAAGACACGTAGATTGGCAAGACTTTTATGAGTGTAGAAATGCAAGATGGTGTGGTTATCACGCGGTTGATTGTGATGAGGTGATTAAATAAATAAAATGGCATTTAGGTCTCCATAATGTGAGGAGGGTGTTCTTGTTATTATTTTTCGGTCTAACAAGAACGGTCAGATGGAAAATTTGAGCGAGTTATTTATATGATGAGAACGGGATTACTCGTATGGGCTTCAGCAATGGGTGGCGAGTATTTCTATATTATTCTCTCTCTCCAGATTCAAGTTAACATGCCAAGCAGGGCAGAAGAATTATATTTCTACTGAAAAGGTCATGGCCCACGGTCGTCGACTCTTGGGGGCTGTTTGGTTGTTGGTAAAGTTGTGTATTTATGACACAACTTGGAAAGTTGTCCACCTCATCATTTTCAATTTTACATTTTTCTTTGTTTGTTTTTTATTCCATTGGAATCATAAAACACTTGTTTGGTTTGCAAAATAAAACTTTAATTGTTTGTTTAGAAAATGTAAAAAATGATCCCTACTCAAGTAATCATATTGGTTGGAATTATTTTTTCCTGACTTTAATGTCAGCTTTCTCCTAAAATCATGTCTTTTTTTTTTTATGAAATCACTTTACAAGCCACATCAGCATATGAAACCACTTTACACTATTTTCACAATTACAAACAAACAATTGAAAGTGATGAAAGCTGACATTGGGACCCATTTTTTTACACTTTCCATCATTTTACATGGTAAAAACATACAACCAAACGGGCCCTTGAAATCCTCAGGAGGAAACTTTCACAAAATCACGAGTGAATTGCTGCGCGGTACTTTTCGCAGCCTAACGACCTGAGCTTGTCTGCTGTGTGATTTGCTTCCAATGAGTTTTAAGTTGAGAACTGGGTCCGAGGAATTCGTCTGAACAAATATTGGATGCGCCAGCTCTCTATTTTTTTTTTCTCACTTGCTGATATATTTGTTTTTCCAAACCCTCTTATTATTATTATTTGCTGACGTTATGTCACATTATACTTGGATCAAAGGCGAGCGGAATGCATGTGGTTGACAAGTGCAAAGAATGAAAACGCGAAGTCATCTCCAGCCAGAGAAAAAAAGGTCAGTATCATCCATCTGAGACTCGTGTAATGAAAGAAACACGTACGCTATGGGATTTTTTTTTTGAACGATGAATAAGAATCATACACGAGAAAAAGAAACACGGAGAGACGATTCACATGGATTATTTTTTCTCACTTGAAAAACATGCGAAGAATGCTTAACAAATATAACCTTTAATTTAAACATCTGCATCTTTATGAAAACCATGAAAGAAGAACAAAAGAACTCTTTTAACTCGTCACGCTTCATCTCATGAGAATCTTGTTATTGGATACATTAGATTAAAACTGTTACAATCACACCGCAAATTACAGATAATATTAGTAGTCCTTGAGAACTATAAAAAGGCATTAAAAATGAGATACTTGCTCGAGCACTGCTTCAGCAGCAGGAGCATAGATATACACAAGCTTAACCAAGGCCTGCCCCTGCTACTTCCTTGCGAGGTGCATCAGCCTTGATTCTGGTTGGTCTAAGGATCCGATCAATCAGCCCATACTCCAGGGCTTCCTGCGCATTGAACCTCTTCGTTCGACTCAATCCTTTGTGGATCTGTAATACATCACAAACAAATTGAACAAATGAGAACATTGACAATATTAATGACATATGAAAAATAACAAACTACGCAATAATTGTGCCACATTGAGAGAGTATTCCCAAAAATGTGAGAAAATTAGTAAAAAGGCAAAGCGTCAAAAGAGGTAGTAGATAGTTCGTGTGAAAGAGAAACCAACAGGTGTCACGTCGACATCTCTCAAAGCCAGAATGCTAACGTATTAGTTTTGTGTGAAAAGAAGCGATCTAAATAACTCTCCAACCCATACTTCTAGGTTGCGTGAGAACTTAGGTCATTGGTCTTGGGTTCGGAGATGCCAGCTAGGGTTAGGGTTTTGGGGATCTCCATTGATTTTGGGTTCGGAGATGCCAGCTAGGGTTAGGGTTTTGGAGAAATTAGGTCATTGGTCTCCACTTTGAGTGGGAGAGAGAGCGAGGGAGGGGCAGATGGGAGGGTGTTTTTGGTAAATTATTTAAACTTGGTGGCTTTTTATAATTACGTTTGAAGTTTGGATCCTAAAAAAAAGGAAAAATTTTGAAAATAGACCACTTTTGCTAAATATTTAGCAAAATCGATCATTTTAGTACATTTGATTTAATTATTATATGCTTAAAATTAAAAATCCTATTCGCTCATCTATACTTCAAAAGGATTCAAATTTTAATGCATTTAATTTAAAAATCATATAGGATTCAAATTTTAATGCATTTAATTTAAAAATCATATAGGATTCAAATTTTAATGCATTTAATTTAAAAATCATATGTACACTCTATACTTAAAAAATAATCTAAATTTTAATTCATTTGATTTACTTTACTGTTAATGATATAGTAAATTATACTATAGCATAAATAGTAACTCCAAGCTAAGGAGCAAGTTAAGTATTGTTTATGCTACAGTAAAATATTGTAGTATAAACAGTACTTCAAAGGGAGAGGACGATATTTGATTTACTGTTTATAATATAGTATTTAATGTAATATAAACAGTAATTCTTTGGATTCTCCTTTAATATAAAGGAGTAGATACGTAACCACATCTTCACTAAGTAATAAGCACATACTACAAGTACTACTTTGAAGTGATAAAATTAGAAACACACCCACAAGTTAAATTATCCAAGGTTTAAAATGAAGAAATCTATTCATACCAATAAGTTGAGCATTCACCTTCCTAAGAAGTAAATGCATCTATGCGTATGACCACAGATTTAACGCTTGCACGTACAAGTGGTCTTATGGTGCTAACCACCTTAAAATTACCGAGTAATATGAGATTCATACCAATCATTTAAAGGCTTTACTGTAAACCAATGTTGCTCATAAACTTCAAAAAATGCCACAAAAATTGCTCATTACAAGTTTTCTCTAACATTACAGTAGGTAAAATTTGTTCCGAGGAAGAAATAAAAGTGCTCCATAAAACATTTATACTCAGTGTCGAAGATGGTAAAGGCCAAGGCAACAATCAAGCAACTCTTTTCATGTGGCTTCAAAGATCTTGGACGGTCAAACCTGTGAAGTAACAAGTACTTAGTAAGTTTCATAGCCTCAAGTGTAGCCAAACCAAAACGTTCATCTATTAAGCATGTATATTTACATGATAGAGCAGCACAAAATATTATTAAAGATTGTTATACCAAATATTAATCACGGGTAACCTCGAAGCATCAATATGATTCAGATCATTTTTCATACTTCAAAAGGAAAGCGAACCAAGGAAATCTGTCAAACTAGGCAAAGATGAGTTATAGATCTTTCCAGGACTGTTACATAGTAGGAAACTGTGTACAAGATGTGTGATCTAGCGTAACAAGCTTGATGATAGGTGGGGAACCATCACCGTCAACAAAAGCCTCTTGCCACGATGGATGGGAAATATCAGACGATATGCACACATTTAGAATCCTAACTACATCCCAAACCCCAAATGCTTACAAATCCTAAAAATATGTATATATTGGCCGGTTAACATCATGTTGGTTATACTCTAAATACAGTTTTTGTCATACACTTATCGAGACAATCCATGCATGAAATAAAGTCCTCTTGCTCATCAATTGCAAACAGCAATTGCCAGTTAAAGACGGACATTTTGTCATTCAGATGGAAAAAGTGGGACAACACTGCTTCTCGCTTGCTCCCTTAAACATGCTACAGATCCTAAAT
>BQKN01066046.1:93495-156123 GCA_022839385.1 Asparagus kiusianus
AGTATAATATATTATATTATTTTAAACTATAGTATTATATTATATTATATCATAATATTTTACTAATGTTAGTAATTATTATATTATATTATAATAGTATGTCATATATATAATAACTATAATAATATTTTATAAATTAATTATATAATAATATATGTTATTAAAATATTATATAATATTATAATAAATACGTTATACTGTAATTACTAATTAATATTATATAATAATATATTACATAATACTATTAATATATGTTATTATATAATATTATTAATATATGTTATTAAAATTTTAATATATGTTATTAAAATATTATATGATATTATAATAAATACGTTATACTATAATTACTAATTAATATTATATAATAATATATTACATAATATTTATTAATATATGTTATTAAAATATTATATAATATTATAATAAATACGTTATACTATAATTACTATTATATAATATTATTAATATATGTTATTAAATTATGTTATTAAAATATTTTTATATGTTATATTTTATATATCATATCATATATTTATAATATAATTAGCATGTATTAGTTAAGTAATACAAAAATATTTTAAAATTATCCCAATTGCCTTCGAAGTGGAACAACATTGTTCCAATATGGAGGATGAGGTAAATTTAGGGTAATTACGAGGAAGGGGTAGAGGGGATCTTTATATAGTTGGTGTAATTTAGGGGAAAGTGGAGTATTTGTCCCCCAATTACCCCAGTAAACTAATAACACTACAAAGTTGACTCCGGTTCCAATTACCCCAATGAATAACACCAAAAAGTGATGTTCCAAAAATTATCCCATTATCCCTCAAATTACACCAATGAATAAACCCCCCTAAGTGATTTATATGATGAGAATGGGATTACTCGTTGGGGGTGTACTTCTCTCGTGTAAAATTTGAGAGATTTTGCTATCGCCAATTCCTCGTATGGGCTTCAGCAATGGGATTACTCGTATGGGAGTACTTCTTTCGTGTAAAATTTGAGTGAGTTATTTATATGATGAGAATGTGATTACTCGTATAGGCTTCAGCAATGGTGGCGAGTATTTCCATATCATTGTCTCACCAAATGCAAGTTAACATGCCAAGCACAGCAGAAGAATTATATTTCTACCGAAAAGATCATGGCCCGTGGTGAATCCTCAGGAGAAAACTTTCACAAAATCACGAGTGAATTGTTGCGCAGTGTACTTTCGCAGCCTAACCTGAGCTTGTCTGCTGTGTAATTTGCTTCCAATGAGTTTTAAGTTGAGAACTGGGTCAGAGGAAGAATTTGTCTGAACAAATATTGGATGCTCCGCTCTCTATTTGATTCTCACTTGCTGATATACTTGTTTTTCCAAATCCTCTAATTATTATTCTTTGCTGACATTATGTCACATTATACTTGGACCAAAGGCGAGCAAAATGCATGTGGCTGACAAGTGCAAAGAATGAAAACGCAAAGTCATCTCCAGCCAGAAAAAAAGGTCAGTATCATCCATCTGAAGTTGAAATTTTCCGGCACGAGTCAGTGTAATGAAAGAAACACATACGCTATGTGATTTTTTTTTTAACGATGAATAAGAATCATACACGAGAAAAAAAATGGAGAAACGATTCGCATGGATTCTTTTTTCCCACTTGAAAATCATGTGAAGAGTGCTTAACAAATATAACCTTCAATTTAAACATCTGCATCTCTCTGAAAACCATGAAGGAAGAACAAAAGAACTCTTAACTCGCCACGCTTCATCTCATGAGAATCTTGTTACTGGATAGATTAGATTAAAACTGTTACAATCACACCGCAAATTACAAATAATATTAGTCCTTGAGAACTATAAAAAGGCATTAAAAAAAATGAGATGCGAGCACTGCTTCAGCAGGGGCATAAATATACACAAGCTTAACCAAGGCCTGTCCCTGCTACTTCCTTGCGAGGTGCATCAGCCTTGATTCTGGCTGGTCTAAGGACCCGATCAATCAGCCCATACTCCAGGGCTTCCTGCGCATTGAACCTCTTCATTCGACTCAAGTCTTTGTGGATCTGTAATAGATCACGAACAAATTGAACAAATGAGAATATTGACAATATTAATGGCATATGAACTAACAAACTACGCAATAATTGTGCCACATTGAGAGAGCAATCCCAAAAATGTGAGCCAATTAGTAAAAAGGCAAAGCGTCCAGAGAGTGGTAGTAGATAGTTAGTGTGAAAAGAAACCAACAGGTGCCACGTCGACATCTCTCAGAGCCAGAATGCTAACGTATTAGTTTGTGTGAAAAGAATCGATCTAAAATAACTCTCCAACCCATACTTCTAGGTTGCGTGAACTTAAGCTGTTTGGTGAAAGAAAAGAGAGCTCTCCCATCCACTAACTAGCCAGCAAGATTTTGAGTCAGTTTATAGTTCCCTCGGTCGGGAATCTGGCACCAACTCATGAGGGCTGATATCACGTTGAGAACCAGTCACAAAACTTGGGAGTAAATTTTAAGTTCTCTGAACTTAGTCTTGTTCTTCAGCCACCCCCTCATTATGGGAGCAAGGCTTGGATGGTGATAATCCACCACGCCGGTTTGGAAACTTCAGTTAAAGTGACCTAACTTGCATGTACTGTAAAATAGCGAACGAGTACTTTTCGAATCACAAGATCAAATTGATGCACAGCTAAAATATTGAACGAGTACTTTTCGAATCACAAGATCAAATTGATGCACAGCTAAAATATTGAACATGACACAACAGGGAACCTAAAGCTTAACGAAATTCCCAAGAAACAGGGACCTGCGAACTGAAGAAATGAAAGGTGCAGTTAGATTTACCTTTTCAACAGGTTGCCCAGTCTTCTTGGCCAATTCCCCAAACAGATAGTCTCTGATTCGAAGGAGCTCGTTTGCTTCATTTTGAATATCATCAGCCTATTATAAAACATTGATAAATTAAACTTCAGAGTTACACAGTGTCAGCTTATACCATTAGTCAATGACTGCAAATTGTACCTGGCCGCGAGCTGCTCCGGCTGGTGACTGAAGTGCAATTCTACAGAGAGGCATGGCAACACGGCTACCCTTAATAAGATGTAAAACAAGAACAAACAAAATATAAATATTCAACCATACTGTTGATTCTGATCCAAATAAAGATGTAAAAAGAAGTTAGATGTCTAACAATAAAACACTGCCAAAGTGACCATACCTTCTCTCCAGCAGCAAGAAGAAATCCTGCTAAGTTATAGGCATAGCCCACGCAGTTGGTAGCAACAGGACTTTTCAAGCTTTGCATGGTGTCATATATGGACATACTTGGTGTAAGCTGCAAATTGTTCAATTCTAAGTATAAAGCACAAAATAGACTATAACTTCAGATAAAATTTGTAAGTAGATATAAATATCTTAAGGAAGGTCATTCTTTGAGATGTCTGAAAATTACAGTAGAGATAAACCTGCTGCACTACAATTTATAAGTATAAAACATAAAATATGATAGACCTGCTGCGCTACAATTTACCAACAGAATTGAGTTTCCACTGAAAAAGGATATCAACTTATATGCTAGTACAATAAAGAGAAGCTTTCAGTAGACAACTGATGGGTATGGATTAGTATCACATAGGTGTGGTTCAAATGCATAAGAATCAGCATAAACAGCTGAGGAGCCCAGATCTGGTGGAGTTTGGGGTCTCAGGGAAGGTATGTATTCACTTTTTCCTCTCGTTGATTTCTAGAAATTGAAGCATACATTGGTTCCCCTCATCAATTTACAAGCAACGCTACTTAAAAACCTTGACCATGTTGAACACCTAACAAAATTCCCTGAGAGCTTAAGAAGCAGGAAAAGTTTTGTAGCGCAGACCCAACTAAAACTATAACAACCTACTGCAATAGTATCGGAACTAGATGCAGCATAGAACTGAAAAATATTTATACATGCAGATCTGCAGGTTTCTAGGGGTAAATAGGTGCCAGGTGTCAAACCAGAAAAATGATAGCATGAGAGGGTTCTTTCCTATTTCCTAACTATGTCTGACCACTGTCATTTTGTTGGCTGCATCTCAGGCTATACTTAACCGTGTTTAAGAACCGGAAAAAACATGGTTGTGCTGCTGCATAATAGCTGATGTACATGTTTGGTCAGAGTATCAAGTATGTGTGCCCCTCTCTGAGACATTCCAGTGCATTATACAGGTCATTCTATACATACGACTTCCAGGGTTGAAAAGAAGAACTAGTAAGAGATGTAGTGTTTTCTTAAGTGATATTAGTTTGCCTTTGGAATTGTGGCTTGCATTTGGGAACATAGATATATGTAACTCGAATTCAATTGTCAACGACGAAAATGTTATAACTGTTTCTTGAGAATCAAAGAAAAAAGTTGTGGTGAAAGAAAAGACTTCCAAATTATAGTGCAAAAAGTAACTTCTAAAGAAAAATGATTACTGTAAAATAGCACTCACATCACCACCTGGACCATTGATGTATAAATGTAGCCGTTTTGATGACTCAATGCTATCGAGGTACAACATTGTCGCTAATACTTGGTTGCTAAATTCCTCATCTATATGTTGTCCAATGAAGATAACACGCTCACGATACTGGAAAAAGCTAATCAAGTCTCAGTTTCCAACAAGACAGGGCATAGAGAAAGTTAACAGAATGGATTAATCCCAATGCATAAGAACTTTCATCTTACAAGAGCATTCCAAAGGTCGACCCACTGCCAAGTTCCTTCACCAGGAGTTCGATATGGTACTCTTGGCGTACCAATGGGCATCATAGATATTCTTGCACGTGTTGGGTTCGTATTGGAAACCCTAAAACACATGACAGATTTACATAAGTATCATCTAATAAATTTACAAAACCATCATCAAATTCATGGCAACACTTAAATATAGACAAATCTAACACATAGTTCCTGATAAAAAATGTAACTTAATCTATGACATCAGGAAAGGACTTTATTATTTCCTTAAAGTTTCTACTTTCCATTGAACGGGTAATAATCGTAAGATGCAAATAAAACCTTGTTAAGTCAGACCAATTGAAACGCATACAAGATCTGCCAGGTCTTAATTAAGATCTTATAAGGCCAGAACATTTTGCCCGTTTCATAAAGTTATCTCATTTTCATTCTGTATTTAACAAAAACTTCAGTTTCTTGTTTTACCGAAAATAAAGTAGTAAACAATAAGAATCACTATCACTCTCAGTTTCTTTTTTATTCTCACAGTTCGCCATTTTACAATTACAGTGAAGCTTTCAATGACCATGCATCAAGTTAGGTCACTTAAAACGTAGGCATCATTAGTACTAAAACGAGAGTGGCTGAGCTTTCACCATTTCATTAATGATTGACAAGATATACCATCTTTCAAAATTCTATACATTCACAAATATGTGGACATGAAAATGGCAAAAGAAAATTCTTTTGCATATAACAAATATTGAATCAAGTTATAGACCAGCGAGAGGAAAACAAAGACAAAGAACAACTAGATTGTGAATATGACCATAAGCAATATTCTCAAAAGATAATCCTATTTTATTTTCTAATCGCAAACGCAAGTGATAGAAAAATGTCACCTTATTGAGAGGCTTTTATGAACCCTGCTGTGAAAATCAACATTTACATTGGGCTTGCCAATACCAAAGGCACCTGCTCAATCAAAATTAAAACTTTGGTTGAATCCATTAGTCGCTATATTACCCAAAATTAGGATCCAAATAAGGTAAAATAACCAATCAAATTACCAGCTGACTGGGGCTTTAGACCCACAAAAACTTTCGTCGAGCAGCTGAATACAAACAAGGGGAAAAAAACAACGACATAAATAAAATTATAATAAATGAAAATCACGGGAAAATGCAGTTTTTTTTAGAATGGGATTTCACCTCAGAGCAGGTTTGTGATCGTTGCTCGGAGCGTGTAAAGGCGAGGAAGAGATCGAATGGAGGCAGAACGCCATATTTTAAGCTATTTTCTCGATATTTTTATGAGATCGAAATGATTAGAGATTAGGGTTAGGGTTTTTCTAGTGATGGATTGGGAGGAGGAGGAGGAGGAGGATAGGCTTCGTTGAACTGAGGAATAGGATCATTCAAGAGAGTTGCGGATGTGTTTAAATGGGCCGAACCGGGTAGGATCTATATCGCAGGAGTGTGGATCAAGATCCGAAACTAAATGATTTTTCCGCTTTTTCGTTTATGCTCCCTCATCAAAACTGCCCCTCCCTCGTCCCCCAAAAAGTTAGTGGGAATCAAATGACAAGCCTTTTTTTTCCCCATACAAAGCTCAAACTTTTCAAAAACTCAAGATTTCTATTGTCATGTAGCAAATCTCACAGCCCTCTCCGAACATCTCACCTGTCAAGGAAAAGAATATACAGATATCTTAGTAAATTTTACTACAAAATTAGGAACTTTATAGCTGATATGTGGAACTTAAGTCGATTATATAGAATCTAACATATCGTGCACCTTCTCAGTCAAGGTCATAGCAGCGTTGAACTCGACACGTTCGGTAATCTCCTTCATGACAAATTTAAAATCTCTATTCAACCATAACATTTCTCTTCAAATTTTTAAAATGTAGTATTAGTATTTCTGGCGGAATCATCTTGGACTTAAGAGTAAACATAATTCTTCTTATGGTCTAATCTATTACTATTTATCAAGAATATTTTTTATTTTATTAAAATAATAATAATATGAGTTTCACTTGAAAAAAATAATATTTGGTCAAATATAATAAGAAGGTGGCTAAATTTGAGAATTAGAGAACTACCCCCATGATTCGTGGTGGGCCTAAGATTCCTATGATAACATAAACCTTTCATATACAAAGACCGTGAACATATTATAAACATGAAAAAGTTTCTTTCAGTTCGACAGAGCGTATTGTACTATATTTCAAGATAATCAGGGCCAGCCCTGGGGTAAGCCCAGTAGGCCCCGGGGCTGGGGTAACCCAGGGTCGGGGGCAACTAAAATCTAGGGTTTTAGAAGTTTGACAAAATACTAATGTTTTGTTTGGTAAAAATCGTAGCATTTCAAGAAGAAGAACCAGAAGCCACGCGCTGTATGAAGCCTTCTTCAAAGTTAAAGAAGGTAGTTTTCCTTCTTCCACTTTGACCCTTGTTACGGAAGAAACTAAAAAGATGTGATTTTTTTTTAAGAAATGTGTATTGTGGTTGCAGAATTGATGCTTCTAGGGTTCATATCGCTACTGTTGACGGTGTTTCAAGGTATGATTCAAAAGATCTGCATCCCTGAGGGGTGGACTAATCACATGCTCCCATGCAAGAAGGAAGATGAAAAATCTGAGGCCGCCACGACCGATCATTTGGTTTCAGGAGTTCTGTGCAGACTTCTGTCTGAAGAGGGATCAGCAACAACACATTGTAGCAGAAAGGTCTTTTCTTTCTTCTTTTTCTTTCATTTTTCTTCCTTACCCATTAATGCAATAAGCGAAAGAAGTATATTGAAGGAACACATGAGGCTTGTTAGTAATTGGAATGTAAAGATTAGAAAAGGGAACACAATATATAAATGCAATTGAAATGGGAGCAGCAATAGAACATATTTCAGTAGAAATTAAGATCCTTTTTTTCCAATTTTGTTCTTACCCATTATTGCAATGATCAGTGAAAGTGACTTATATTGAAAGAACTTAAGAAGCTAGTTGGTATTTCAAATGTAAATCTTGTAAAAGGAAAAATGATAAATGCAGTTGTTATATTTCTTATAGAAATTAAGGTTAGGTTAAAGTTCACAAAAACCCCAAAAAATTACGTTAGAGTTTGGCCCATTTAAGATATTCCCCCGTTTATTGACGTCCTGTTTCTTGTGGAGCATTAGAGACGGTAATTGCTGATTGCTTCAGTACAACATCATCTGGTTAGAATAATTCCTATTCCAATAATTAGCGAGAGTTGGGATAGTGTCTGTGAGCGAGAGTATAGTTTTCTTGTTCCTATAACTTATAAGGTTCATAACTCATTTTGTTGGGAAAGAATTCATCTATGAAGTGTAAATTCCAACGCATCCTCCAATATTAAGCTTACATCTCATGTTGTTTAATTGGATGTCTTAAAATGACGTTGTTGGAAAAGATTTTATAACAAATTATATCATGCAAATTATATTAGCAATACTCACCTATCTTTCCTATGGACCCTGCCTATAGGTTGTTGATGTAGCTACTAGAGAAGGTGCAATGATCTTGGAACAATGGTTTATTGGTTGTCCTGCAAGCCATGTTGTCTGTGAAGGTCTTTCTATTTGGAAATACATTGGTCATACTAATCACCTTGTAACTGTAAGGATCACTTCATTGCATTGTATTCTCTTCACATTCATTATCTTCTATGCTGTTCAGAAACACAGCATATACTAATATTAGTTTGAGGAAATTCCTTATGCTTTAATCTGAATTGTTCAGCCGTTGTGGATCCTGAAAACAGTAAAGGATAAATTCTTACAACGGCTTGTGCACTTATCTTCTGATCTAGCAAGATAGGTCGGAATGGTTCTTGAAAATGGTCAGATCACACTAAATCAACAGGTAATTTCTGATTGCCACTTTAGTACGAGTTGCATTGTTTCTTCCTTTCCTAAAATTTTAAGTCACAATCATATGTTTTGTACTCTAGATTTCACAGGAGAAATTTGGCAATTCTTTGGTATGTTCCATAATATGTTCGTATTTAGATATTGATACTGACATTCATTCTAGTCTGTCATGTTGATGCCTATAAGTCTGGGAAAAATGCAAAGTAACTCTGTCTAAAGTAAACTAAATCTAAATCCATATTCCTATAATGGGGGGAAAAACTTGTATCGAATTGTTCAAACTTAGGATAAAAATATAATCAGCTTTCCAAATTCGTAGAATATCCATTGGAATCCAAAATTTTTAAATGTTTGTATCGTTTGTTCGTATCAAAATTTTAATACAAGGGGCAACCAAAATTAGATTGGGCTAGGACAACCCAAACCTCGGGGCCGGCCCTGAAGATAATACTTGTGTGATTGTCCATTTTCAAGATAAATTACGAGGCTTTGGCATTTTTGTCACTCGCCTATACGAGTATAGTAGAATAAGAAATTTTAGTTAATTTAACATTTTCTTGTACAATTCACATTGGAGAAAAAGACTTCTACGTTTTAGCAGCACTTTCATATATTGTTATTAAGATAACAAGACGAACTCCTTTACACCATGATCATTGTCGAGATAAAGTGAAGATTCTCCCAAACTTTTGTTATTACTTGAGCATAAGGGTCTGTTTGGCAAGTAAAAATTATAGAGTAAATTAGTTCTTTTAAGGTTCACTTTTGCTCAATAACTAAACTAGAAATCAATCATTTCGCTCTTCGTTTAACAGATAACTAGTTTAAATAGGGTCTAATCTAAAAATTATCTAGCTTGAGTTTAAACTATAACTAGTTCGATAAAAGGTTAGCTTGATGCACGCCAAGTGAAGCTAGTTCAAAAATTGTTCTTGTTTATTCTCAAAGTTGCCAAACAACGCCTAAGAATACAAAATAAACACTAGAATGAAGCATGCATCCAAATATATATAAACAAGATGCATCCGGAAGTAAGGGGGTGGTTGGTTCATCCATTTTGTAGAAAAGTTTTAGGAAAAGACCTGACAATGACAATTTTATAATTAAAAGTTTTCTATAGTTTTCTATAAACTATGTTTGGTTCAAAAAAATTTATAAAAATATTTTCTATAAAGTAGAGAAAAAAATATCACGCTTTATATAAATAAACTTCCTCTCAGAATGAGAGGAAATTTATGAGAAATCTAACACATTGATTTAAATAATAGTTTTTGTACAAGCTTATCAATTTCCACTTCTCAACTCATTTTCTATAAAGTTGATTTTTCTTCTTTTTGTATTTTGAACCAAACAAAGAAAGATTAAAAAAATAAAAAACACCAATTTTTAAATTTCTATAAACTTCTCCTGTATTTTTTTATTAGGGAAAATTGTGTCCAGGCCCCAAAATTGTAAAGGGGATGTGTGGAGGCCCCCGTATTTTTTTTTCGTGCCAAAGTCCCCAATACCCAACACTCTTGTGTTTCAGCCCCTTTTACGTTTTCCAGACCGAACTGAGAGCGGAAAAAACCGAAATCCCAAAACTGCCCCTTGCAGTTTCCCCCAAAAATCGGCCTGGCTTCTCTCTCTTTTTCTTCGCTCTCCTCAAACCAGACCTCTTCTCATCTCGAGAACCCATGTTTAAAACACAAATTCCCTCAATCTCCCAGGAAAACAAGAAAGGAAAATGGCCAAAAAAAAGTTAAGAAAAACGGGCCAGAAGCCTGAGGAAGAGAAGGGGGAAGGAGTCGACTCCCAAACGGCAGGGCGTCGTCACCGGCGGCGGTCGGCGCGATTGACGAAGGAGGAAACTCCAAAATTGGTCGCCTCAGCCTCCGCCGACGCCGTCATACCTCCGGCCGGTGGTTCTCCTCCGACATCCTCATCCGACGAGGAGAGTAATGAGGCGACGGAAACCCTATTAAGCATGAGAAGGGGGCTGGAAAAGCGAGAGCGAAAGAGGAGACGCTCGCCGAAAGAAGAGTTCACTTCAAAGAAGAAGTAAGTTCACAATCAATTTCCCCACTTTGAATTTAATTAATTTAATTGTGTGATTTGAATTTAAATGAGGTTTATGGGTTCTGTTTATGCGAAAATATTGGTCAGAAACTGGTTAGTGTTGTGTAGATCCTTACTTTTGGAGTATGATCTGTGCAATAGGAAATATAAGTGTTCGGAAGAAATGCATGCCAATAATTCACGTAGTTGTTGGTTAGTGGCTCTGCATGTCAATAATTCTCGTTTGGTGTGGACATTTTCCCTTAGGTGTCAACTATTAGCTATTCATGTTAATAAATATTAACTTTTAATAAGTTAATGGTTGTATTGTTAACTGTCTCCTAATCCAAATCAATGTCTTGTTGTTTATGCAGTAAACGTGATGTTGTAGGTGATATCAGGCCTAGTGCACGTTTTGGATCATATTGCATATTCATGCATAAACTTCATTCAAAAATGAAGAATTGGCATTGGGATGCCTTAAAGGGCACTAACTTTGAACACTATGTGTTCTTCGGACCTCCTGCACGAGATCGACGTGCACTGGAGCATGTGCTCAGTCACTATGATGTCGAAACTGATGAATTCTCTTTTCCCGATCCCCGAATAGGGTCTCTAATTTCAGTCAAATTTTATGAAGAGTGGGTGCAAACTCACACGGGCTTTCCTATTGATGGGGAGTTGATCTATGGGAATAGAGACCCTCACAACCGGCTTTGGAGGGAGTACTTTGAAGATAAGAAAGAAATGTTGAAGGACAAGGAGAAGGCAAAGGCCAGGGCTACAGAAGAACCTGGTAGCATGAGGAAATATGTTGAAGAGTTACTGGAAACACTTGTTGAGTCAAGTGATGATAAGGACGTTGAGGATTTTGTTCTTCTTCAAATATTGTACCAGTGTTCAATGATTTGGTGTCCGAACAGCTCGCAAGGCATTCCAAGATTGTTGTTTCAATATGTAGATAGCATTGAGAGAGTGAAGAACATTGCGTGGGGTAAATTTATTTTTGATGAGACGAAGAGAGGCATTCACATTGTCGTTGAAGGGTTGAGGAAGCCAGGGGTTACGTACGTCCCTGGATGCATGCCGCTCATCCCTGTAAGTTGCATGTTCATATGTGGTTTAACATTTGTTTTATATTTAAAGAGTTTTGGCTACCGATATTAGATAATGTAACTTATGCAATTTTGAATGTTAACCAGTGTTGGTGAAAATTAACATGTTAAATTAAAAGTTAACATGGAGACCTCAAAGTTAACATGTTTAAGTGAAATATAACCAGTACTGATAAAAGTTAACTTATTACAGTGAAAGTTAGCTACGAAGAAATGAAGTTGCATAAGGAGTTTTGATGTGCAGGGAATTAATGAGAAATAATTGTTACCTCTATTTTGGCAGCTATGGTTCTACGAGATGACAGGCATTAGAAAACTTGCCCTAAACTTCAGATGGAAGCCGCCGTTGACCAACTGGGTAAGGGTCGGAGGGACGGCTGGATCGATGAGGAGGGAGACAATTGTCTCCAAGGCAGAAAAAGCAACCATTAAGATTAAGGATAAACCTGATTCAACCAATTTTCCAGCGGGGGGGAAATACCCTCAAAGGGAGCCCTCTTGGAAGAATATTAGTAGCGCTCGCCTTGGGAAGAAAAGGATCCCTGCTGTATCAGATAAGAGTAAAGCTATGGTGGTTTCATTGCCGAGAGTGAAGGAGAAGAAAGAAAACGTAAAGGATGAGAAGCAAGCGAGGGTGAAGGGCAGACAAAATAGCTCATCCGTAGGATACGTAAGCGTCAATCATCTTTTACTGATTTGCTAGCATATTTATGATGGTTGAATTTTGTAAATTACTGGTTATTTTTCCAGATTGTCTCCCAGCATATCAAGAACGCGCTTGACAAAGAGGATGAAATAGAGAAGTTGAGCCTTGATCAGCAAATTTAGTTCTGGAGGAATACGTCCAAATTAAATTGGAAATTGCTCCATGCCACAAAGCGTAGTAAGCGCCTTCAATGAGATGCTTGTTCTAAGGAGATACATAGGCTGAACCGGAAATTAGAGTTTTACGAAGGAACTGCTGACCTGATTGATCCCCAGGACCTAAAGAAAAGTGTGGAGGAGATTATGTCCAAGAGTGACAAGCATACAAGGGCTGCACATGTGAAGAGGAAAAGAAGTGTTGACAGCATTGGCAAGGGTGACGATGTCGATTGTTTCGATTATGACGATGTGTGCGTTATTGGTAAGGAAGCCTCGCATATTGCGGAGGGTGTAGCACAAGCTGAGCAGGAGGTAGACAGTGTTGGCCAAGACGAGGATGAAGAGACTGGAGGGGAATATAAAGAGGAAGAGATGGAAGACAGAGAGCATGAGGAGAAATAGGAAGATAAAGAGGACGAGAAAGAGGAAGATAGAGAGCAAGCGCTGAGTGAGGGAGATAGAGAGCAAGAGAATAGAGAGGAGGATAGAGAGCAAGTACTGTTTGAACAGGAAGACAGAGAGCAGGAGAATAAACTTGTAGATTCAGCGGCATCTGAGAAAGTGGAAGTTGCAGAGGAGTACTTTGAAGTGGAAGTTAGAGAGCAGGAGATGAAAGTACATGAGAAAGAGGAAGAGCTAGCGCAGATGTTTGAGGAAGAGAAGGAAGAAGAGAAGGGCAGTGCGGAGAAAGTGTCGGAGATGGGTATGGGGGAGAAGGACTCATTACAAGGTTATCGAAAGAGGTCGAAGAAAGTTGTTTCGAAGGGAACAAGGGGACCAAGTACTAGAATCAGGACTCGTTCTCAGCTAATCCGAACCCCTTTCACTGAGGAAAAGAAGAAGATAGCCCAACCAGAATTAATTACAATTTCACATCACAAGGTGGATGATAGGGAAAAAATCAGGTGCTACTGCAAGCCAAGTGAATGCACGTGGGATTTTTAAAAAACCAAAAAAATTAAGAAGAAGGAGGAGGCTCTGTTGAAGTTGCTGAACGAGGGGATTCCTCTTGTTGATGATTTTAGCATACGCCTGGTTGATAGCGCAGGAACCTTTGTTCACAACTTTAGAATACCCCATCCTGTAGCGGCAAAGCTCACTCTAGAGGAGAACAGATGGGTCTCAGAGTTTTGCAATCAGAAAGCTCATCAGTAAGTTCAATCCATGCGAACTCTGGTTTCTATATGCATGTTCATGTTAAAAGAAACATGTTAACTTATGCTCATTGATGTTAACTTATGCTATAACATGTTATTGTTCATTGTTATATGTTAAATTTTCCAGAATCAGGCTAACGTTTTACCATTTATTTTAATCTTTGTATCTTTCTGTCATATATCAGGTCATGTATTGTTTTAAATACGTCAAACAGTAGTATTGATTCTATGGAGCTTCTCAACCTACTACGAGGGGGGCGTATTGACGACCATGCAAGTTTAATTGCCTCACTTATGCAATTTTTCCTCACAATTTGACAGGGTTGTTATGCAATCTAATGTGTGTCTTATGTATGTTCCATTTTCAGGTGATGGAAGCTTTGATCGATAGAATAAGCTCATGGCTGGATAGGCCAGAAATGGTTCCCCTGAGCCATAAGTATGGGATTGTATCAGTCTTCTTCTGCGTAAGCTATCTACTTTACGATACTATGATTCTTTAACACGTGTTTACTCCCGTCATAACATTCCATTATACTTGGATTATACAGCACAGCCTTTATGCAAACACTCCTGATTTCCCACACATATATACTTCATTTATACAAAAGCATATTGCTGCGAGGAAGAGTGTACTCCTTATCCCGCTTGTGCGTCAGGACCATTGGCATCTAGCTGAAGTCAGGTTGGATGAGGACGTTGTCAAGCATTACAGCTCACCTACCCACGATGCATATATTGAACCGGTGAATAAAGTAATTGGCTTCATGGACCATATGAAGGCTGGTTTTGATCCAGACAATGTTTGGAGGAAGTTTAGATATGAGGGCGTCCCTTGCGAGCAACAATCTGGAATGTTAGTAATTTACAAACTTGAATTTAATTCTATTGCATCCCACAGCACATATCTAACAGAACTATTATTGCATCTCCGCGTTGCAGTTATGATTGTGGGCTTTTCATTCCCTTATTCATGAAGGCTATAATCAATGGGATTGATGCGATTCAGGTAAGTAATCCCGGAGACGATTCGGCCGTCTTGCGTGCCAGGCTTGCAGCCAAACTTCTTGAGGAAGGATGGGAACAGAGACATCAAGCGAAGATTGAAGCACATGGTGGGTGAAAGACGATTCTAACATTATGATGTAATTGAAACGGATTGTTATGGATATGTCTGATACTACCTGCTTGACATGCACTCTTTAATTTTGCTGTAAGCTAGTCAGTTTATGGAGGAGGTTAACTAGATTGGACAAAAGTTAACCACTTTCAGCAAAAGTTAACCAGTTACAATAAAAGTTAACCAGTGTAGGCGAAAGTTAACCAATTTTAGAAAAAGTTAACCAGATTCAGTAAACGTTAACCAGCTTCGCTGGAAGTTAACCAGTGCCAGAAATAGTTAACCAGTTACACTGAAAGTTAAACCTGTCGCTCTAAACCAAATTGTGCAAAATTTAACATGTCAACCGCTCAGCTACCCACTTTGGATTAGATCAAACAGCTCTGAAAGCTAACCAATTCAGGGAAAATTTTACAAATCGATAGCCAATAAACTAATAAAACGAAGAGCGATTTTTAGACGATGCAGTGTTCCGCTTTGAACTGCACATTGTTTTCCGCAAAAGTTGTCTTCATTGATGATTCCATTAATCTTCTTTTGATTACAAAGAATTACAATGAAAAATAAGAAAATTACAACTTTTAAAGAAAATAACACAGAATTCGTTTATCGAATACTGCTTTTGTGGGACTTTGCCTGTGCCGGGAACGCTTTGGTTCGTGGACCACCGAATCTCAGATCGTGAGAGGGGGGCGTATGACTCTTTCTTCGTTATCGAAGTCAGAATTGAAAACGATATCTTATCGATGTAAGATAGTCGTTCTTCTTGAAAACAAGTCTAAGCCTGAATGTCAAGGAATCGCTCCAGGAACTGAAATCTCTCCTCTCTCTGCTCTGGAATACTCTAAAAATGCTCGATCCCTGTCAGAAGTGACCCTAGGGGGGTATTTATAGCCTCAGGGGTCTGTAACTGCAAAAACACAACTCGATAACAAGTCAGTACGGCGTGACAGTGTTTTACTGTCTCGCTGGTCGAGACAGCATTTGCTGTCTCGCCCAGCGCGACAGAACATTTACTGTCGCACCCAGCGAGACAGTAAAAAGATGTCGCGCCCAACGAATATTCTTGGCAGTTTTGCTGTAACTGCCTCCCCACGTTTCAAACTCCGTTATTTTGGCAGTTATTCGCTTGATTTTCGCCCACGTTGTTTCCCACGTCCCTTGGCAGTTAATGGACACGTGTAGGGCAGTTATTGGGGTGGTTATTTGTCCATTTCAATGCTGTAGACAGCAAATTTACTGTCTCGCTGGCGAGACAGTAAATACTGTCTCGCTGAGCGAGACAGCAAATGCTGTCTCGACCGGCGCGACAGCAAATGCTGTCTCGACCGGCGCGATAGTAAAAGACTGTCTCGCTGGCGAGACAGTAAAAGACTGTCTCGCTGGCGAGACAGCAAAAATTGTGAGTTTTGGGTTATTTTCCCAGTTTTGAGTGGTTTTCTGCGTTGGGATATCTATTAGCATTTTTTGACGCCTACAGATACCCCCTCCAAAGTATTCCAGACGTATTCTTTTATAGAAGAGTCTGGGATGCTTTGGATAAGATAGATTTTACTTACGATCCCTTCAATGTTTGGTTGAGTAGATCATGTAGCAGGACTTGCAAATGGTTTCAACCTCTTGACCTCTCCTGACTTTAGTCTATCCAGTTCTTTGTAGAATAGCTAATGTCCTCTCAGTGTCGCGTTTATCGCTTGACCGTTGTCGAGATCTTGAATCGAAGCTGGTATTTGTTCTTGTAGGTCCAACTCTTGCCATTGAATTGACACATTCATTGAAAATTCAACAGGTTATCCTTAAGAATATTCAGATTAATATTCTCCAGGAACTTCCTATTGGGTGTGGGAAACAGTTTAGACTCGTGTACCCATTGGAGTATTCGTCTGTATCGCATTTGATTTTTGATCAAGAGAACATCTGCCGTTTCATGCTGCTAGACAATTCCCCAGTGTTTACTGTCTCGTACGGCGAAACAGTATTTGCTGTCTCGCTCGGCGAGACAGTATTTGCTGTCTCGCTCGGTGAGACAGTATTTGCTGTCTCGCTCGGCGAGACAGTATTTACTGTCTCGCTCGGCGAGACAGTATTTGCTGTCTCGCTCGGCGAGACAGTATTTTACTGTCTCGCTCAGCGAGACAGAATTTTACTGTCTCGTTCAGCGAGACAGTATTTTACTGTCTCGCTCAGCGAGACAGCGTATAAAATCGGGACTTAGGTTTTTTTAGGGCTTTTTACGTTGGATTTTGGGCGATTTCCAGCGGTTTTCTTGGGCGATTTTCGATCAGTTTTCTTCTATTTCTTCTCCTCTTCGTTGCTGATTTGCGTGGTGCCTCTATTCGTGAAGATTCCAATCGGATTTCAAAGGTCAGTTTTTCCCCTTTTCCCTCAAAACCCTGACTTTCTCCGACTGTAGTCTTGTATGCACTGTTTCCGACATATCTCATGATATTTTGGTCGATTTCATGTTTAAAACCCTAACCTCTTTGTTGGTTTTCGATGTAGTTCGTGTATTCGTCATGTCGCCGCGTAGACCCAAAATTTCCCGGAGCCGTCCGACTGTTCAGAGCCCTGAGGAGGCTGTTCCTGTTGCCGCTTCGCATGGGGGTACGTTTCTTTCACCCTTTCATCAATTTAGATATTGTATTCTGTCCATTTCATATATATGTGCCAGTATTTGTATGCAGATCCTCGTTTGTATCCTTTGAGATACATTCGAGAAGAGCCGGCATCCTCCTTTGAGGGGATCGACGCTTAAAAGTGCTCGTTTTGCTTAGACAAAACACACTTCAGAACATGCAGGGGCGATTTCATATCATCCTACATGTATTGAAAGGCTTTGATATGCCGTTATAATGTCCGTGTATAACGACGCATATCTCCTTTATACGTGTGGGAAATGACAAATCGTCACACCTGTCATGAAATAACGACTATATCTTATAGAATAAGATATACCGCTTTCTCTATAATCTTCATGACTGTTCTTACACCATTTACATGTATTATTATTTTTTTTTTTTTAATCAGTTCACTTTCCTCCTACTGCCCTTCCTGCTGATGCGGTTACGGGTCGGAGTAATATTACTCATTCTCTTTATGAGGGGTTACCATTAGTAGAGTCCGCTCCCCGGTTTAAGTCAGATTATAGTGAAGGGGCTCGAGAATTGATTCAGCGAGGTAGTTGTCGTATTCTGCGACGGATAATCACTGACACCCCTCTGATTTCAGAACGAGATGATAACAAGTACATAAGGAAGCCGGATTTTTTGTTTGGTGACTCTATGAAAGATCCGGAGGTCGCATTCTGTAAGCCCGCACAATGGTTACATCAAAGCGGGTCGTCATTCTTATATTTACCTTTGATTCCTCGGGATCACTCACTGTTGAAATTCAGGAATTTGTCAGTTAACCGCGAGATGTTCTGGAGATTGACCGAAAACCACGAAAGCATACATTGTGGTTTTATAGGGAAGGAAGCCACCCCAGGTTCAAGTGAGAGAGCTTCGATACGAGGGCTTCATCCAGGTGTCTTAGGACAAGACAACATCCCTCAGAATGAAAAGACAGCGCAAGCCCATACTGTGAAGAACCGGTTAGCGGCAGCGGGCAAAGTATTACCCAGGGAGAATTTTAGATGTTATGGATGGGTCCATTACTTTGGAGACAAGTGGTGGTGGACCAGAATGACTCGCTATGTGTTGCAACGCTGGGAGCGAGAATTAACAGATTTAGGGTTGGCGATCCCGATTCGTGCTACCATGAGTGGTCTGCAAATTAGTGTGGGTCATTTTCTCTGTTTGTTCGAGATTTACAACCCGGACACTAATACATTCTTTATCCAGAACGGGGAGCTTGGACTGCCACTTCATGAAATGATGCAGGTGTCTGGTTTGCCGATAGGCGACTTCCCATACCAAGAGTTCTTCCCAACCACCAATCAACTGAACAAGATAAAGGATCGGTCAGCTGTGACTCATGACGTTCTATGGGAATTGACTTGCCACTATCACATAGCTACAGCTGAGATGGACCCTAAAGCTAGAAGGAAGTCTCCTCAAGTCAGCTTAAAACAATTCGCCGATTATCTATTCAAGAATCTAGAAGACCGCTCGAGAGATGTATGCGGACTGTCTCCTATGAGCACAGATGAAATCAATCGGCTGTTGGAGAAAACAAACGCCCAGACTTACACTTCTCATTCAGAAGATGGGTTTCCGCATGGGACAAAATTCCGCTCTTATTTGTGGCAGGCCGGTGTTCCAATTAGCTCTACTGCTTTGCTGGCTGGTTTTCTAGCCTTGTGGCTAAAGAGGTGCGTAGTTCCCCACCAGTCTTCTGATGTGATGCCGATGGAAGTATTATATCCAGCCGTCCAGTTAGCTACAGGTCGCAAATTGTCCTTGCTTCCTGCTATGGTGGCTGCCATTCACAGTGGATTACGGCAGTTAATCACTGTGTTCACTCAGGAGAAAAAGAAACCCTCCGCCAGTCTATCAGTTCCGAAGCTGGAGTTGCCATATACTTATTTAATGGCCTGGTTAGTACTTCACCGACCAGATTTAATGGAGGCTCCTGCGGCGATAAATCCCCGTCTTCCTTTGTTGCAGAATCTTGAGGCTTGCAAGTGGATTAAGCATCGAGAACCAGATATAACCAGGCAGTTCAAAATCCACAAGTGTTGGGAATTCTTCCCCTGCTTCCCTTGGTTCTCTGGTACTTACAATACGACTTTATTGGATGTCGAAGACCCAAGGCAGAATCGTACTATCTTAGACATCGGGTGCTTCAGGTGGTTGATGAACATTCGACCAGGATATTTATTATATAGGGTGAGAGATACTTGTCTCATTGAACCCTATCTTCCATGCCGATTTGCTCGTCAATTCGGCTACGACCAGATATATGTCGGCAACCCGAATCGTCACCTAAATTTCCGAGGAGGACTCATTGATGGCGCGAGAGCCTGGTTTTGGAGTATCACCGGCTGTACGGGCGCTGAGTTCGATCTCCCTTTGGAATCGCCACCCCTACGGATGACTTTCTTGTATTGCAAGTGGTTGATGGCCGCCAATATTGTCACCCAATACCGAAGCATGCCTGAGCCAGAAGAGACAGCTCCACGGCGTTCAAGCAGAATGACGCGTGACAGTATGCCTTTACCTCAAAAGAAAGAGGCTGCCGAATCGTCGAAGAAGGGAAAAGAACCGGCTCACTCGGCTGGTAGTGAAGAAGAATTCGACTCTGAGGAGACGGAGACTTCTGAAGAGGCGGGTGAGACTAGCTCAAGTTCTGACGAAAGAGCTGGTCTTCCCGATTCTTTCTTTGAGAGGGGACTTGTGCGTCCATCTGCTGCGTCTGCTCAACCAACGGATGCTCCGAGAAAAAGGAAAGAAAGAGTCGTTATGACTTATCCAAATAAGATGACAGTGGAAGTCCTCAGCGGGGATGAAGAGGATGAAGAAGATGAAGTGCCTCTTGCTCGTCGACCAAGATCCCGACCTTCTGCTCAAACTCAAACTCAAGCCTCTCCCAAAGCTGAATTACGCACTAAACATCGTCATGAAGGGTCTGAAGTTAAGGATAAAGGGCGTCCATCGAAAAGGCAGAAGAAATCCGCCTCCAAACCCCGTGTTCGTCTTCCGGCTGTAGAGGAGACGTCTGCTCACAGTGCTTCTTCAGATGAGCAAGGTAACTATTTGTTTTTATCGTCCCTACAATTTTTATGTTCAAGCTTGTTTCATGTTCAATTTCTGTAGGGAGTCGAGAAGAAGGAGAACTGCGAGTTGATGCTGCTTCTCCCGGAGGTATGGAGACCGAGGAGACCAGTTTTGTCCAGCAAATGGAGGATGCTCTGAGGGAAGGGCCAGCTGGTATTCCACCACCTCCTGACATGGATCCATCAGCTACGGACACAGGTACTGATCTTTCTCCTCTCGGAAGAGAAATCCGAGAAATGAATGAGTCGTGCCGTGTGCCTCCTTTAATGACTCGTGCGCTTTCTATTCTTTTAGCTAAACTAAAAGAAGTTGGCGCAAGTAGCGAGGCTCCTGAACTTATCCCAACGAACAAAGGTAAAATTAATCTGCATCTTGAGCAAGTTCATCTGTATTCATATGTTATTCACAACTCAATGTATCCCGTAGATGTCGTAACGAGCGAGCCAACAGAAGGGGGAATCGCCCATACTCCTAAAATTGACGACTTCACTGATTTCGATTATCATATTGATATTTCAGAGGACGATCATCAAGAAATTTCCGATTTGTTGTTCGGGAAAGACGCTGGTGCGGCTACAGAATCAACGGTTGGCGCTAATTTAACAGAAGCAGGTCCTTCTGAGAGTAAGATTTCTGTTCTGTAAGCTCTTTATTTTACATTTTCTGACTTGATTAATCGCATAAATGTTTGAATTATAGGACCAGCCGTCGAAACTGATACAACTACAGTCACTGGAGCGACTGATCAGCCAGGGGATCGTGAGCTCGTGCCATGGGCAGGAACTGAGGTTGATTTGCAATCATCAGTTCTTGAATCTCAACCTCGTACTCCTATGGACCCTATGATGATAGAGGTCACCGTCACTCCCCAGATTAGTCCAGTCGCAACAAAAGCAAGACCAACTGAAGAAGTTGGTACGTCGGCTAATGTTGTACCTAGATCTGGTAAGTTTTTTTCCATAACTAGTTTCAAATTTCGGATTATCTTTCCATTATAATCATTGTAATCCTTTTATTTGTAGAATCCCCTCCTAAGGAACCTCTTAGCTTGGACCCGCCGTTTTCTGAGGCTTTAGTTAAAAAACCATCTGATATAGCGGGTGCATCAACAGCTACCGTTCTTGAATCAACCTTGATTGTTCAGGAATCCGGACTACCATCCTTGGGTGAGCCAAGTCGTATTGAAGGCTCTTCTGTCGAACTTGGTATGTTTCATCTTGTTGTCTTGTATGGATACATACGTTCTGTACTGACTTATTTATCTTCATCGCAGTTCCTTCATCATTATCAGATCAAATCCAAGCATTATTGGTTGATGACGATCCTGATAAATCTGTTATCTGCTCCAATCTCCAAGGCTTCATCTCTTTTCTGAACTCCATGGTCGATCATATTCTCTCCAAAAGATCATGTTTTGAGAGTTATAAAAAATCTTTTGAGCGTTTTATATCAGGGTTCAGAGATGAAGGGTATAACAATTTGGCCGATTCAGTCACTGCTTACTTGGTTGATTTGAAGCAACATATTGAACTTCTGCAAACTCTTCGCACCAAAGGCGTACCATCCTATATCGCTTCCCATATGGAATCCAGGCTGCAATCATGGCGTGATTCTCAGAAAATTGCCAACTCTGAACTCCAAAAGTTAAGAGCCCATAGTCACCAGCTTAGAGTGAACATTGACAAAAGAACACAGGCTAAGGCCAATCTACATCGGGATTTAGAATCGAGCCGAGCGGAAATAGCTCGCCTAGAGGAGGAACTTGCAATGGCCAAAGATGCTTATGATGTCTTGGAGTCCGAGTTGGCGCGAGAAGTTCATATTGAGGAAGACTTGTTGCAGCAACTAAACCTTCAAGATAAAGTAATTGCTGATAAGGAACAAGAGGTTGCCGCGCTTCAAAGTGTTGACGAAGAAGCTTTCAAGATTAAATTGACAGCTGAACTTGAACAGACTTATGCATTAGAGCTGTCAAAACTTGAAAATCAAATTAGTCAATATAAACTTTTGTAATTAGAGAGCATATATCTTTGTAGCTTCCTTTGAACACTCTTGGTCAATATATATTGAATCATTTTTTATTATGATTACTCATTCTTGTTTAGAATAAATAACCACAATGCTTATAGGATTTTTGGCAAATCCTCAGCCATCAACGGATTTGATATGCCTTTACCGACACCGTTTGAATCGGGCTAGTATGTGAATTATCTAAGTCCGTTTCACATATAACGTTGGGCTAAAAGACTTAAACTCTTTTAGACTTTAAACTATAACATTGAATGTGTAGGCTACATGTGTTAGATGTAGGCCTATCTCTAATAAGGGATAGAGATAACATCCCCCATGTGTATGTGACATGGATTTTAAAATGTGGATGGATTACGTTCTCTTTGCATGAAAACGAATCTAAGCTTGTGAAGAAAGAACTTGGATATTCTAGTTCAGAGTCTCTTGTTTGTTGGTAGAGAAAAACCCAGAATTGGAAAGGAATAATTTTGTATTCCATTTCCTTGTCTCTTGTTTGTTGGTAGAGATAAACCCAAAAATGGAGGGGGATAATTTCATATCCCAACTCCTGGTCTCTTGTTTGTTGGTAGAGATAAACCCAAAATCGGAGAGGAAGAATTTTATATTCTATCTCCTGGTCTCTTGTTTGTTGGTAGAGATAAACCCAAAATCGGAGAGGAAGAATTTTATATTCTATCTCCTGATGCAAAGGAAACTCAAAGTGGGATCTCCACTTAAAGAATCCGAATTGGTTTGAATAACCCTAACTGTCATAAGGTTTGATTATTCAGTTTGTGGACCTCTCGTTCATGGAATGAATCGAGAGGGGATTTTGGCTTTGGTCCTAACTGTAGAAAGGTTTGACCAAAAGAGGAATAAGAGTAGGGTACAAATAACAATGCATTTGTTGATTTGTACGAAATACTCAGTGAACAATTTTGATTTTAAACATAAGAATTCAACCGACCGATGACCTTTGGTTGATCTGGACGGTGGGGGTTTCATGGCGTGGGATTACAAGTCGTCGAGACTCCCATTTCATAATTGTGTTACAAGGTTTCGTGAGGAAAGATTAACTGTCATTAAATCTCATCTCAACGATATTAGTAACAACATCTTATTCATATGATCATCATTTTTTTTTTTTTTTTTTTTGATAATCAACTGATAATGGATTATCCCGAAGTATCCTGCATAGGACTCTCTAGGAACTTTCCGTATTACATAGGTTATCCTGAACGTATTATGGGTAATACTTTTTCAGGAACTTCCCATTTATTGGCATCATCAACTTATTACCGTCTTGAGTAACTAGACGGTATGCACCATTTGAATAGACTGTTTCTATTACAAACGGTCCTTCCCATTTGGGTTCAAATTTTCCTTTCTTCTTAGAGTTGAGGATCATAGGTCTTCTGACGGCAAGAACTAGATCTCCTTCTTTAAAACTTCGTCGTCGGACCCTTTTATCAAAATTTCGAGAAATTCTGGCCTGATAAAACTCGATCTGTTGTTGAGCTTCCAAGCGCTTCTCATCTAACATCTCTAATTCCTCAAGACGTTTCTGATGATGTTCTTCCGTCGTCATTCCCGTTGCAAGGGCGATACGGAGAGAAGGAATCTGTATTTCCAATGGGAGAACAGCTTCACATCCATATGTTAAGGCATATGGAGTTGCTCCGGTAGGTGTACGGACAGTTGTGCGATAAGCCCATAAAGCTTCGCCAAGTTTGTCGTCCCAATCTCGTTTATTGGTTTTCACCAACTTGGCCAAGATTTTGATGATGGTCTTGTTAAAAGCTTCGGCCAATCCGTTAGCTGTGGGATTATAAGCGGTTGATGAAACATCCTTAATCCCGAATTTGCCGCAAAACTTGATGAATGCGTTACTGACGAATTGAGGACCATTATCATGTACTATTCGTCTTGGAACACCGTACCGATATATAACATGGTGTTTAATAAACTTAACGACCTCACTCGTCTTCACTTCTCTAAGTGGAACTGCTTCTGCCCATTTTGAGAAATAGTCGGTGATTGCCAAAATGAAACGGTCCCCTTTAACCGATGGTGGGAAAATAGGACCTACAATATCCATGCCCCAAGTTTCGAATGGCCACGACGTCGCCGATGGGTGTAAATACTCGGGAGGTTGATGCATATAATTTGCATGTAACTGACATACTTCACATCGTCGTGCGTAGTCAACTGCATCCTTTACCATAGTTGGCCAATAATACCCAATTCTTCTAAGTCGGTCACAAAGTTTAGGACCGGGCTGATGCGCACCGCATATTCCGTTATGCGCTTCTTTGAGTGCTTGTTCTGCTTCTTTTCCGGATAAGCAACGGAGTAGAAGACCGTCGTACGATCGTCGATACAACATTTGTGCTGTGGCGTTGTAATAAAATCTCGGTGCTCTTCGCCGAATCGATTCCCTTTCTTTTACATCTTCAGGCAATATACCATGTAGGACGTAGTCGATAATGGGAAAGCGCCAATCTCGAACTTCGGGTTCAACCGCTGTTGAGTATACTTCTTTAACATCCGAGTCGTAGATTGGAACGATAAGCTGGTGAGTCTTCACTGTAATCAATTGTTCTGTTTCGGGAGGTTGAGCCAATGATACCGACAATGCCGCCAATGCGTCTGCATACGCGTTTTGGAGACGTGGAACGTACTCAATGAAAAATCCTTCAAATGAGTTTGCTATCTCAATAGCCACCTGATGGTATGGAATCAGGTCTGGACTTCTGACTTCATACTCTCCTCGTATTTGATTCACTACCAGTTGAGAATCCCCAAAAGCTTCAAGGTATTCGACCCCCAGTTCTTTGGCAAAATTGAGTCCAATTATTAACGCGTTGTACTCGGCCACATTATTAGAACATGGTCCGGTCAACGAGTATGCTCTAGGCAAGACATGCTTTTCCGGGGACACTAAAACGACCCCCACTCCTGAGGAGATTTTAGAACATCCGGGTGCGCTTGCCACATTGGTTGCGCGAGAAGCCCCATCGAAGTATAACTGCCACACTTGTTGATGTGAGGTAGTATTAACTTCGTGAGTTTCATCTGGCAGATCGTCATACAATTCGACTATATCTTTTGTAGGATTTTCCGCCAGAAGATCGCAAATAGCTCGTCCTTTAACCGATTTTTGTTGCTTAAAGTACAAGTCATATTGCGATAAAAGTAGAGCCCATCTGGCTAAACGCCAATTCATAGAAGCCGGCTGGGTCATGAATACGCGGACCGGATTTATGTTGGAGATGACATAAATCGTCTGCCCCACTAAATAGTGTCGCATTTTCTGGACGGCAAATACCAATGCAAGGCATTCCTTCTCGATCATTGGGTAGCGAGATTCAGCTCCTACCAATGTGCGACTCAAGTAATATACTGCTTGCTCGTGACCGTTATCGTCGTCTTGGGCAAGTAATGCACTTAACGAATGGTTCGTCGCTTTGACATAAATCAAAAACGGTCTGCCCGATTTCGGTGCAACGAGAATAGGTGGGTTCGCTAGATATGTTTTAATATCTTCGAACGCCTTCTGACATGCTTCATCCCAAATGAACGACACGCCTTTCTTTGCGAGTTTAGAGAATGGTTGACATTTTCCGGACAGATTTGATATAAACCGACGGATATATGCCAATCGACCCTGCAATCCTCTGAGTTCTTTAAGATTTCTCGGGGGTTGCAGCTCATTTATCGCCTTCACTTTATCAGGATCAATATGAATACCTTTTGTGGTGACGACGAATCCGAGAAATTTACCGCTCGACATTCCTAGGAAGGATTTAGTCGGGTTCATCTTTAGCTGATGAGTTCTCATCAGATCAAACATCGTCTTCAGATCATTAATGTGGTCTTTTTTATCACGACTCTTAACGACCAAATCATCAACATAGCATTCAACGGTCTTCCGCAGATGTTCTTGAAAGATTTGCGTCATGGCTCGTTGGTACGTGGCGCCAACATTTTTTAAACCAAAAGGCATAACCGTATAGCAAAAGACCCCCATGGGTGTTCTGAATGCTGTATGCTTTTCATCGTCTGGGTGCATCTTGATTTGATTATATCCCGAGAAACCATCCATAAATGACATTCTCTCGAATCCGCAAGTATTGTCAATAATGACGTCCGTAATTGGTAGTGGGAAGTCATCTTTAGGACAGGCGGCATTCAGATCTCTGAAATCAATACAGATTCTGATCTTTCCGGTCTTTTTAAGAACTGGAACAATGTTAGCTAGCCATTCAGGATGTTGTTCTTCTCTGATAAAACCTGAGTCGATCAACTTCTTGACTTCAGCTTCTATCGCTTCCATAATTTGCGGACGAAACCGTCTTTGTTGTTGTTTGACAGGTTTGACATCCGATTTTATGTTGAGGGCGTGCATTGCTACGTTCGGATCGAGTCCCGGCATATCTTCGTAATTCCAAGCAAAGACGTCGATATACTCTCTAATGAGGGCGATTAACTCTTCTTTCTCGTCTGGTGGAAGGTCACCACTGATAAATATAGGTTTCGGATTAGTTTCGTCACCCATATTAATTTGGACCACTTTATCCTCAGTAGGAGGTTCTCTTTGTTCAAATCGGTCGCCATATTGGATATTCATGTAATGTGTCCATGGGTCTTCCCAAATAGGTAATTGATCGTCCTCTTCAGTTGTAGAAGGATCGACTGTCGCCATGTTCGACATTAGGGCTTTGAATCTCTCTCCGATGCTTGTGTCAGAGTCCCACATTGAAGTGTCGGATGAATGCCCGCTTCCATTTATCAATTGGCTAATGATCTGTTGGCAATCTTCGTCATCAGATGACGAATTATAACCTAGACCTCTATTATGACTATAATAATTATCCGGTTTTCCTTTTGGTACATAAGTAGAACGGGGTGGAACCCTAACTCCTTGACCAAAATGAAGACCTTCACCAAGCGAGAGATCATAGCCTTGTCTTTCCATGTAATCATTAGCTTGCCAACTATACCGAGAGAAATGCCATCCAGGTTTTTCATCATCTGAATTGCTATCCAAGAAAAGATTAGGAGTTGGGGATGGATTCCCTTTCCCAAAGATTATTTCCTTCTCACCCCCTGTCTTTGCAGGTAGGATCACCGTTGTCCCAGCTGAATTTTGCAGATATTTCGTCGCCGTGCAGGACGAACGAATTGGCATGTGTAGATTAGGATTATCATACAATTTCTGCATTACGTCATTAAGACAAGGCGAATACTCTAAATCATTTTTTATTATTTCATCGGCAAGTTGCCAGTTACAACTTTCGTCCGACGATTCATCACCGTCCAGATCGATTACAAGAGGTTCAATGTCATTTAATACAAGACCTTTACTATAATCGAGCCCGGCTTCGGTATCAGCTTCATCTCCGCTGTCCGTGCCATGGGCCGATGGTTCAGTTTCGGACTCAGCACCATATAGAAGGGAGTCGGTAAAATAGTTTTCTAACCCCTTGAATGGTTGCTTATCCGCGACCACCGTCTTAACCTCCTCATTAGCGTCGACATATTTCAAACACTGATGGAGGGTGGAGGGAACTATAAGATTACCGTGGATCCATGGACGACCCAACAGTAAATTATAGGAAGTTTCTGCATCAATCACATAGCATGTGACCTCAGACTTCAAATCTCCGAGTTGACACTTCACCCGGATTTTTCCTAACGGTCTTGATCCGCTAGTGTTAAATCCATAAATGACAGTTCCCGTTGAGGCTAACTTGCTGGCGGGAATCCCGAGGTGGTACATCAACCGGAGTGGCATGATGCTAACAGCGGAACCCGGATCGACCTGAATCCGGTTGACCGTGCTCGAACCGATATATCCTGTGAAATATAACGGCCTATCATGCTTTGAATTCCTGACTTGCATATCTTCTTTTGTGAAAGCGATGCAAGGGAATTTGGTGGCTGCCAGATTACAATGCTGCATTGACGACTCTGGCTCTTCAGGAGTTGGTTTGATCTGAGTGAGGAATACTTCAGAATCAGCCAAGGCTTCTTGCAATGCTATCCTGGTTTCTTTCGAAAGGCGCAATAACTCGTACAGTGTGATCCTTGCTGGGATATTGGCTAACTGAGTCATTACGTCGAACCGATATGGAGCATTTGAACTTTCCGGTTTGTCTCGTCCAATTGGTTTATTGAAACGAGACTGCTTCGGAACTTGAATTTCTTTGGACTGAGGTTCCTTTTCCTTCTGCTTAACAACTCTCTGAGGTCTCTCGGTTGCTACAGGTGGGGTCGTATCCACCCCCAGTTCTGCCAGAGTTTTACCATTAGGATTAGGAGCTTCAGGATACTGGTAATGGTATTCATTTTCACCCCTCGTCGCGAAAACTTCTTGCTCTTCATCCGAGAGTGGTAAAGCTGCTATCTCCTCATCGTTCTTCTCAGGAATCGCCGAGGCTCCGTAACAGGACTTCTCCTTTCCTTTGCCCTTCGATTTCTTCTTCGATGTGGATGCCGTCCACTGTTCGTCTTCAAGCAAATCCGGATGAACCCAAAGGATTTCGCCGTTAGGGGCTGTATGTGATACTAACCCTTTTTGGCGCTGTCCATGAGGATCATCATTGATAGTTTGCATCTTTACCTCTGGTACTGGTTCGGCTTGGAACCAGGACAAAGGAACCGACCCGAAGCTAATGGAGATCGCGTTTGCGCCCACCTTCTTCTCTTTTGGCTTCGGTGTCACAATACCAACATCAATTAAGGTTTGTATTTTGTCCTTCAAGACATAACACGCCTTAGTGGGATGGTGGACCCTTCTGTGGTACGCACAGTATTTTGGGTCATTAATCTTTGTTGCTTCTTCTTGGTTTGTGACCGGTGGAAGCTTAATCTTGTTATTCTCTAGTAGGTACTTGAAGATAACTGGAACTTCATCATCTTTGAAAGAATATTCCTTCGGGAACCTGGGTTCAGAAGGCTTAAACTGCTTCTGGGGTTGCTGATTCTGATTTGGTGCCAGCTGGAATGAAGACTGCTGCGGTTGTGGCGGCTGCTGTGACGTTTGATGCGCATCGACAGCGGGTCCCGACCCCCTTCCTCTGCCTCGAGGATTGAAGTTCTGTTTCTGATTTTGATTATTATTTGGTGGCTGACCTCTCTCCAAATTCCTCCTCTTGAGAAACCGTTCAGCTTGCTCACCTCTGACCTTCAACTCCTTCCAGGTCTTAGAGGGTACAACCCCCATTATCTCCAGTACATCCAAAGACAAGTTATTGTGACATGTCTGTAGGATGAATTCTTCGGTGAGTGGATCTCTGCAATTCACCGCTTTGTTCCGGAATCGTTTGACAAATACGTCAACCGATTCTCCATTCTTCTGCTTCTCGTCCAACAACGAACCAATAGAGACCTCTGTGTCGTCGTCGAAAAAGTTGGTAAGAAACAACTCTTCCATATCTCCCCAGCTATTGATGCTTCCGGGTTTCAGGCGTCGGTACCAATCGAAGGCGGGCCCGCGTAGGGTTCCTACGAATGACCGTACCATTAGGGCTTCATTCCCTGATATCGCGCCGAGATGCGACTTGAAATAAATCAAGTGTTGAGTTGGTGAACCACTGCCATTAAAAGGAGTAAAGTTAATCAAATTAAATTTAGGGGGATAAGGAATTAGATCCCACTCCCTTGGATACGGGCACGGAATGCCCGTTTTCTTCACTTCCTGGGCCATCATTAGAGCATTAACTTTACTCTCGAGGTCCTGCATCTTCTTATCTTCTTCCTCGCTCTTCTTCAAGAGAGCTTGAGCGGTTGACTTGACCGGACCGCTCCCAGAATTATCTTTATCAGGAGGAGGATCGTCGAAGATAGTCTCGTCTTCTTTGTCGTCGCCCTCAGCTATTTGTATAGGTTTGGCATTGCGTTTGCTGGATTCTGCTTTTTGGCTTGATTCTGGTTGACTTTGTTGAACCTGCAAATCTCGCACCTGCTGCATTGTCAACTCCATCTCCGTTCTGATCTCAGCTCTGATCTCTTCGCGTTGTTTGGCCAACGCTTCCTGCAGTATCTGAGCTAACTGGTCCGGCGTGATGGCGAATGATTCTCTCACTCGTCCCACACTGGATGCGGTATCGTCCGAAGCGACCGCAGAACAGGTATCTGATAGTTCTTCTTCTGACGATAAACCTTCGTGCATCCTCTTGTAGTCTCGGCGTCGGTTGGCCCTCCGTTGCAACCGCTTCATTCTTTGAGAAAGACCCCGCTCAACTCTTCCTTCCGAAGAGAAATCAGGGTCCGGGTTGACTAACTGTTGCTTTCCTCTGCCGGTCATATTAATGGTGACCTCAGGGAATTCATCTTGTCGCCTTGCAGGCTTTCTCTGGTTGAAACGTCTTATTTTGGATTTTGACGCTTCATTTGAAAGTCTTTGAAACACAGAAACTCGTTTTTGAGTTTGTGAGCAACCGCATTCCGTCAACACTGCCTTGATGAGTCTCTCGCATGCGCAATGCGATTCGTCTTCTCGGACATTCTTTTTCTTTGATTTACTGTTCCGATAGTACAGCTCATCACTGCCGTGATTTGAGCAACCTATCTTTGGTTTGGGAACCTTGTTAACATGCACAGTACGATTATTTGTCGTTTCTGAGCGATCCAAGGTTAAGTTTTTAAATACACCCCCTTGCGGGAGTGGAGTCTTCACGGGTCCTAGACGAGAATGAACTGGTACTCTTTCGTTTTGGACTGGGTTAGTTCTGACAGGAGGGTGTTTACGACCCCCTGTGTAGGAAACCACCACCAAGGGTTTGCTTGCTTGACTTGGACTTTCTTCAACTGGTTTTTTGCCTCGATGATCGACCGAGGGACCAAGGCGATCTGCCATGGTGACTTTGAACTTAGACAAATCTGGGCTAACCCAGGGCTTTACCGTTGATGCAGTAGACGGGCCTGGAACAGATGCTTGCGGTGCCTTCGGCATCCAAACTTTGCGATCCTTTGGTGGTTTTTCAGACATCAACTCCTTTTTGATTCCCTGCGCTTGTTGTCGTAGAGCACGAGCGCGGGCGGCTTTCTCCTTTCGCCTCTGTATCCGTTCCTTCAGAGTTGAACGGGCCCTTTTGACGAGGGTCCATTCCTCCGTCGTAAGCTTCGCAGAAATGTGATTATCTTGCCGTTGGGGCAACTGATTCGTTTTCTGTTTTCTCGACTCTAGGTCCGCATAGTAATGGACCCCGTCGGTTTGTTGCATGGCCTTAGCCAATTGTCGAGCACGGCGCTGACGTTGTCTCTGACGAGCTCTCTTCGTCAGCACCGGTGAGCAATTCATTGACTCCGTAATTGGTGTGGAGCCCCTTGGAGCAGAAGTGTTGCGGACGATTTCCTTAGCAACGATAGGGTGAGAATCTTCATCTGCAGCTTTTATTGTCACTGCAGACTTGAGAGTGTTCCTGGAAGAGGAAGTCCTCCTGCACTTGCGCGGGGAGAGAGATTTTGAAGACGAGGATGATAAGTACTCCTCGAATTTCGCCTGATCGAATTCGTATTCGATCTCCTCGCTGACGATGATCTTTATCGGCTGCGACACGGCGGCTTCGGCAGCGAAGCCGCTGGCTCCCACTGTGGTCGCCAGTTTGTTTTTCGCAAAAGTTGTCTTCATTGATGATTCCATTAATCTTCTTTTGATTACAAAGAATTACAATGAAAAATAAGAAAATTACAACTTTTAAAGAAAATAACACAGAATTCGTTTATCGAATACTGCTTTTGTGGGACTTTGCCTGTGCCGGGAACGCTTTGGTTCGTGGACCACCGAATCTCAGATCGTGAGAGGGGGGCGTATGACTCTTTCTTCGTTATCGAAGTCAGAATTGAAAACGATATCTTATCGATGTAAGATAGTCGTTCTTCTTGAAAACAAGTCTAAGCCTGAATGTCAAGGAATCGCTCCAGGAACTGAAATCTCTCCTCTCTCTGCTCTGGAATACTCTAAAAATGCTCGATCCCTGTCAGAAGTGACCCTAGGGGGGTATTTATAGCCTCAGGGGTCTGTAACTGCAAAAACACAACTCGATAACAAGTCAGTACGGCGCGACAGTGTTTTACTGTCTCGCTGGTCGAGACAGCATTTGCTGTCTCGCCCAGCGCGACAGAACATTTACTGTCGCGCCCAGCGAGACAGTAAAAAGATGTCGCGCCCAACGAATATTCTTGGCAGTTTTGCTGTAACTGCCTCCCCACGTTTCAAACTCCGTTATTTTGGCAGTTATTCGCTTGATTTTCGCCCACGTTGTTTCCCACGTCCCTTGGCAGTTAATGGACACGTGTAGGGCAGTTATTGGGGTGGTTATTTGTCCATTTCAATGCTGTAGACAGCAAATTTACTGTCTCGCTGGCGAGACAGTAAATACTGTCTCGCTGAGCGAGACAGCAAATGCTGTCTCGACCGGCGCGACAGCAAATGCTGTCTCGACCGGCGCGACAGTAAAAGACTGTCTCGCTGGCGAGACAGTAAAAGACTGTCTCGCTGGCGAGACAGCAAAAATTGTGAGTTTTGGGTTATTTTCCCAGTTTTGAGTGGTTTTCTGCGTTGGGATATCTATTAGCATTTTTTGACGCCTACACACATATATCAGTTCATTTTCAGCTTGCATACCACAATGTTTAAGCAAATTAGAACAACACAAAAACAACATAGAAAGCACGAACAGGTTTTCCATTTTTCAACTTCACGCTTAGACTGCTTCAATGCTTTCTTCAAATATTTTACCTTGGCTGCTATCTCATCTTCAGCGGGTGCTTCTTGGTGAACAGCCGCGTTCTCCTTCATTGCATTGACATTGTCAGCCCAAGCAAAAAACTTGCATTGCCTATTTGGAAACTTTGCACATCCCCAGAAGTATCTACCTTTGTTGTTCCCATTTTTGCACTGCTTGAGGGGGGTTGGAAGCTTGCAGAAACAACATGGCTCTTCTACTGATTGAGAGGCATCCTCAGTCTTCATCTTAGTCTCTAAGTGAGCTATAAAGGGAGGGAGGGAACAAGAGATATGGGTTTACTTGAGCCTTGCATAACATTATATAAAGCAAATGGAACAAGTAGCTAGCCGTTGGAATATGTCTGTTGGAACAGTATACCAACTAGCCGTTGAACAGGCACGTAGATTTGAGACCTGACAGCAATTGAACCTCAAACAGTGGGCCTTTATGATAACAAATTCAGCTAAAAGTAGTAGTATTGATAGAGATAGTTATATGTTAACATGTTTAAGTATAAAATTCAAAACCTCCTGCTGTCTGGCAGCAGAGCACAAAAATCTCCCATTAGTATAATGGAAACTTAAATACAACTTATATTTCTCTAGCGCCATTCCTCCTCTTCGTAAGCATGGCACACTAATCATGGATGGGCTCGTTACAAGTTGCTCGGTTGTGCCCTTCCCTCTTGCATCGACCACATTTGACAGTACGTTTCAAGATGGTTCTGTTGTTTATGCGTCTTGTTCTATTTCTTCCCCTCCTCTTCGTGGTAATTGGTGGCAAAATCTGGATTTCATCCTTGGGCACACTACGCATATCATAATCTGGTATGGGATATAATATTTCATCGTAGCTCTTCTTAAACGCCTCTACGGACATGAACCAGTCATAATACTGATATACCTCTCTTTTCATATAAATGATGACTGCACAAGCATGCACACAAGGAATACGAGTTACGTCCCAAGCACAGCAAGTGCATGTCCTCTTCCCCAAGTCAACGTGAGTGGTTCTCTGTGATTGCACTTTGAATATATCATCTCTAGATTGCTTAATCTCTAACGTAGATCCTCTTTCCATATGTTCTCTAATAATCTGCTCAGCTTTAGGACAAAGATAGCGTGTCCACTTTTCAGCCATTATGCGTCTCTTGTTCATGCGAGTCATAATTTGCTTGCGGATATGCTCCACCATTTGCAGGATACGCAGCATTCGAGCTTCACGTATCCAGCTGTTAAAGGATTCTGCAACGTTAGAGGTTACATGACCATATCTGCAAACATTAAAATAAAACAAAGTCTCATTCAGCATCCAATATATAATAAGATTAACACGTAACCACCAAACTTCACGCTTTAGTAGGAAAAGTTAACATAATAACATGAAAGTTAACATATAGTGATAAACGATAACATATATCACCGATAGTTAACTTGCAAAAGGGGATATTCACTAGAAATGATTGAGGGCGGTACCTAATGCCAGGGAAGAAGGCATTCGCCCAATGCTCTGGCGAGTAGTTAATTACAATCTCATATGCAGCTGGAGACATCTCATATATATCCTTCAGGTAGCCGTTCCATTCCGTAACAGTGTATTTATAGCAAGCTGATTGGAGCAAATTCCCCAAAACATGTGTGTCCTTTGCCTTCAATCCCAAATCCTTTAGCTTAGATCTAAAATTTTCAACCAGGTGCAGAACACATCTTGAGTGAATTGCTTCAGGAAAATATTCTCTCACCGCTTCTTGGATTCCCTTGTCGACATCAGAAATAATAACCAGTTGATGGGGAGGATTGTATGGGTCTGGCCTTTCGTACAGTATAGACCACAAGCCTTGCAGGAACCAGCTCTAATTATCAACGTTTTCCTGATCACATATGCAATACGCAAGTGGAAATATCCCTTGGTCTCCATCATATGCTACAGCGCTCAGGAGCAGGCCTTTGTATCTATCTTTCAAGAAGGTCCCATCTAAAAATAATAGAGGTCTACACCCATTTAAGAAACCAACGATGCAAGCAGCATAACATATAAACAGTCTTTTGAACCTTCCTTCATTCTGGTCAATGCAAATGTAGCTTCATGGATTTGTTTCCTTCACCTTTTGCTCATACCTGTACAACAGTGTGACCACATTACACGTAAATGTAATACATTGGAACATAAGGGTAATATATATTAACATGTAAGAGCTGACAATTTTCCATGAAACATAACAGTCCACTGTGACAGCTGAAATATAAATTTATGTAAATAAATATGGAAACATCTAAGGAAATATATTGCACGATAAATTTATACATTTAAACAGATAACTATAAAATTTATCATCTTAATTGATCGTAAGACTCATAACTGTCACCGTACATAGCCTCCTGCGCTCTTTCTTTGCCCCACCATATCTTACTGTATTCAAGTCTCAATCCATATCGAGTGAGGAACTCCTTTTGCACATCCTTTGGGCGGATTTCAGGTCAAACCTTTAAGACAGGTCGCAATTGTTCTGCTACGAATCTACGAGATGCCCGTGATTGCCCTGACAAGTTAGTATGTTGTCCGCAACTATGTTCATTCACAAACCTTTTGATTTCAATTCTTTTTTCATTTTTTTACAGGGGATGCAAACAGCATCCAAGGGCATCCATACATCTCCTTATATCGACAAATAACTCGGATACGTTTAGGTTCATTCTTTACAAAGTCGTAGTCAAACTTTTTCACCATGGAATAGTATTGCAACGCTAGTCTTAAATCATTAACAGTTTCAAATTGTTGGCCCTTTTCAGTTAATGCTGTGTGCCAACAGTCTAGAATGCTGTAAGTTTTACTGATAATATCATCAGCTCTCATTGCAATCTCACCAGACGGGCAATCATTTGGGATTCTCTCTGAATTGGAAGCATTTCCGCCAGAAGGGGGATGACAATATTCTTCATTCAAAGAGGCATCACTGCTGCAAAAATTAATCAGCCAGTGATATAAACTTTACACTAGAGTATAAAACTATCTTATAATGTTTAAAACTAACCATTTTCGTCTAAATTAATTAAAGAGCAGTGGAATTTAACAGACAATTTACATAGTTAACTCGTTACACTGAAAGTTAACATACTCACATGAAAGTTAACATGTTCAATTGAAGATTAACATATATCGTCAAAACATAACATGAAAGATGAAGAGTTAACGTATAAATTTCGAAGATGACATCTATGTTTTTCTATTGCGCATCGAAACCTGAAATCACAATTTTTACATCACACAATCCCAATTTGAGCCAAAGTTCATTGTTTACATATAAATCAGTAATAACTTTGTACTTCCTTTAAGAAGTAGGACACTCTATGTTATCAAAAACTTGCATCTGAATTGATGTACAACTAGTGAAAATATTGTCATCAAACCTGCACTTCATGATAGGAAGAATATAGCAATAACGTCACATGACACCGTGCACGTCGAGCAATTGGAAACCGTTGGGGGTTGTTGACAGTTATGACGATAATTAATTTGTTAAATTGAAGGGATTCAAAGCGCATAACGGGATTCCAAAAGATGAAGTTAAAAAACACTTAAAATGTTATGCGGCTTTGCCTTAAAGCCTGAAATCAGTATGTTCACGTCACACAAAGCTAAATGTTATAAAGAGTCATTAATTACTTACATTCCACTAATAACTTTCTGGTTTATTTCAGAACTGGAACACTCTTTATTAACAGCACTATTAACAACAGCGAGCATGTGAATCTCTGTACAACCGACATTTCGATTGTACTCCAACATGCACTTCAAGTCATCTTCGTTGTCAACCGAAAAAGTCAAGTTGGGGTGCCTCTCGGATTTATATACCAAGAATAAAGCTTCTTCAGGTACTTTCATTCTTTCAGCCACATCAAATTTCAGTTCAAAAAACCGTGTTGTCGAGCAGAGCTTCATAAATATGGCATTCTCGCCTAAAGACACCATACAAATCAAGTCATCGGCGGCCATTGGGAGTGGTTGAGAGTTATGAAGACAGTTATGAGGAGTAATGGAGGGGATTTAAAGCTCAGAACGGTTGTTGACAGATGAAGGGAAAAAACCCTGATTTCATAAATGGGAGAATGAGAGAAAAAATTACCCGAATTTATATCCCATTAATAAGGAGCTGAAACGAACCAGTAATGGAGGGAACCCGCCTTTTTTTCCCCCGCTTTCCGCCGTCTCTTCGCCTTAACTGCGATGGGAGAGATCAACGATCATTGATGGCTGCCTGTAGCCGGTTCCCAGTGAGAGACGAGGGCATTTCGGATCTTTTTGCCTAAATACGCGGAGCATACGTATAAAAGAGGGCTAAAGGGGTTGGACCACACGAATAACGCATTTTTAGGGCTGCAGCCCAAGGGGAATAATTGGTGGGGCTGGGCCACTTCAAGGACACGATTTTGGGGCCTGGACACAATTTTCCCTTTTTAGGGATTATTATAAAAATACATGGAAATCAATTTATAGGTACTTTTTTTCATAGAAATCGAACAAAACAGCCCCTAAACATGCAGAAAACAATACTTTAAAAGTCACAATCACTTTGTTTCATAGATATAAGGAAAGCACATCATAGGAGTAGGGCATCATCATCATCATCATCATCTACTAAACAAACACAATAACAAAATAACACAAACCAACCTAAAGGAACTGAAACCAAAGCAAACCACACTCTCACTATCCAAGCTGAAAGCGTTTTAGCACCCCCAACAGGATCTCTTATTGCACACACCGCATAATACTTGAACCAAGCAACTAACTCAAAGCAAACATACTCCAAACTCCATTCTTCAATCCACGGCACACTTCTCACTTCAAACACCCCAAAAACCACCGACAATCCCTTTCTTCTTCATCTCCAACCATTTCACAAATCTTTCCTTCAATCCTCCTCCAGACGAAGCAACCACCACAACCTCGAACTCACCAGCTTTAGCCCCATAACTAATTTCGATCAATCGCTCATCCGATGAACCGCTCATCACTAGCACTTTTATAAGGTACATTGCCTTCTTACGCTGCTTCTTCTTCAATTTGGCCGCCGACAACAGCCTGCGGCCTCTCAACTCGCCGCCAAATTCATCGGCATTGCCGTGAGAAATCTTCTTGATGGCCACGAAAGTCGCCCCAAACCGCCGGATGTACAGCATCCTATAGTTCGACGGCAGGCGAAACAGCCTGTTCGGGTCGGAGGCTAAGCGAACCACCACAATCCCTCCAACTTTCACGACCCGATCCACAAACCCAAGATCCGGGTCTCCGAGCCCGTCAGCAGCAAGAACAAAATCCACGGAGTTGTCCCCCACGAACGACTTCTTATATTCTCGCATCAGATCCAACCCATTAACGAGCAGCGAAGGATCCCCAATAAACACGTTGCGGAGCCCCGAGTTGAACAGCCCCTCGCGCTTCAGATCCGCAACGAGCATGCGGACCGCTAACGGGCCGTCGGCCCATTTCGGGCCGGCTTCATCCGGATCCACCGCCGGAGCGGATCCGTCGCCGGAGTGCACGTGCATCGCACGGAACCAGGGCAAGGAGAGCAAAGCAGCAGCCAGAAGCACGGATCTGGCGATCACCCGCAGAGTCCGCGGGTCGGGGAGCAGAATCACGAGCTCCATAGTTCGTTTCAGGCCGAACCGATCACTGAACTTCCAAAGATCTCAGCTTTGTGAAGAATGTAGAGAGAGGAGCGAGAGAGAGAGAGTAAAAAGAGTTTAACAGCGATAAGTGGGGAGTTGAGCTTAGCGGGTGCAGAACCGGGCGGCGGTGTGGTTTCCACCCACGAGGGCGACACGGGTTGTTTGGAGGCGGAGCGGGAGGAGCAGCAGCTGACGGAAGCGGTGGATCTCCATTGATTTTGGGTTCGGAGATGCCAGCTAGGGTTAGGGTTTTGGGGAAATTAGGTCATTGGTCTCCACTTCGAGTGGGAGAGAGAGCGAGGGAGGGGGAGACGGGAGGGTGTTTTTGGTAAATTGGGGTCGAATGGCGACGAAGGAGAAGAAGGGGGGTTACGGGTGGGGGAATTTATGGGAGGGGAGGGGTATTTGGGTAATTTTCTTTTTCGTTTGGGGTTTTCGCGTGTATGCTCGCATAATATATGGAATTTACAGATTCTTCTCGAAGTTTAGATATTTGTTAATCTACACAGACCTTCAAAGTTATTTTCTTCTGCCTCTAGATATTTTTCTTTATTAAATTGTATAGTTAAAAAGAGGGAGGAGAGGAGATAATTGGTTTTTCAACACATCTCTCTTTCTCTCTAAATATAACTTAAATTGATAAATTATTTATAAACTTGGTTGCTTTCTATAATTACGTTTGAAGTTTGGATCCTAAAAGAAACAATGTGGATGATATGGGGAGTAAATTAACATCTATTTAGATTTTGAAGGTAGATTTGCAAATACAATATATTGATATGTATATATGCATAAATCTTCAGTGCTTTCTATTAACGGTTTGGGTCTCTTTATTTACTAGTGTCAGATCTCTTTGTGCGCAGCCCTGACTGTGGGCGCTCAGCCCGAGAAGCCTTAGTAGGGGGTCGAAACGGGTCGGATACTGTCGGATCCGATCCCAATAAGACTCACGGTCAGGGTCCGCTTAATTTATTGGATCTTCCTTCGGCTTTAGGGCCGGTCTTTCTCCTTTACCTTTGTTTTTTAATCCGTCTTCTCCTTTCGTTTATCTAATTAATCGAGTAGTCGTGTCCTTTTGAAAGTGCAGTCAGGATCAAGCCTGGAAGATCCAAACTAATGATATTTTGCATTTTCTATAAGTCGATGCATGCATCAATTCATGGCATGATAGATTTTACTACTGTTGATTTTCGATCAGTTTGTATTTATTTTTAAAAAAAATTGATAAGAACATTGCCTTAATATTAGCATTATTCTCTTATTTGTTTTAGTAGATATGTAAAATAAATACTTAAGAGAATCTATCCGAGTTGACAAGCTGCCCATAAGTGATACTCTAATGTCTAAAATTTAACTCTACTGATAAGTACCCATACGAGTTTAGTTTATTAGAATATTCGAGACTATGTGTTGGAGGTACCCCTTAGGCTTGGTTTGATACGAGGGAATGTAACAGAAGGAGAGGGATAAAATTTATATTTGCCATTGGTAGGAGTATTTTAGGGGGAAGTAGAGTGAGGGGAGGGGACATCACAAAATGATTTAAAAAGCTAGAGCGAGAAGAATCCCTCCAAATTTGGAGGATTCAAGAGGAGTGAGAAAATGAACTACAAAAGCATTCGTCTCTCCTCCTCTCCCCTCCAACCAAACATAGAAGGCTTAAAGGATTGCTCGGTTCAAACCCTAAAATTTTAGGATTTATAAAATCACAATAATTTAAATGCATAGCGTTTTATACATGCTTTGAAATTTCTAATATTTTGTTTAGTTCAACATTATTATAAAAAATTCAAAAATTATAAACCCTTGTTTGGCTCAAATCTAAAAATTATAGGATAACAAATTCTAGAGTTTGTAATCTATTATTTAATTTAATTTTAAAAAAATTAGATGTGAATATGCTTATCTTGGTGAGCTTACCTCCCCATAAAAGAACAAAATGTCACCTTTTAATCATAGAATTTGTAATCCAATCTGAACGACAAAATTTTTTACGAACCAAACATCCCCTCGAAGGATCATAGAGGATATTCCCTTACCAAGAGAGAGAGGGAGATGTAAAGCAAACCCCAACATTTTGTCTAATTTAGTTTCTCTCGAAACAAACGGTCAAAAAAAGCTTCTAGTGAAAAGCTATAACAGATCCATAAGTTGGTAACAAACCTACGAACGTGAGAATCATAAAGGTTAATTAAATGTTAAACATAAAGTACCAACGCCTCGTTGGCGTAGGACCGACATTTCTTTTTCTTTTTTTTTTTTTCATTTGAACTCCTGTAGGACCAACAATTAGTATGTACGAAGCTTCAATCACATCTCAATTGGCCACATACATTGAATCTGTCCGCGATAAATTAAAAAAAAAAAAAAAAAGTAAAGCCCCTCCCCCAGAAAAAACCAAGTCGGGCTTTGATCGATTACACGTGGTTTCATGCGGCCATTCATCGTTGAAGGAACTCATACCAGAACTTTGTCTCCTACACGTGGCATAATGAAAGCCAAGGTACCAAAATCAACATAAACCAATAATTGCTTATATATAACTTTCACTTCAAGTCACGCAGGATGTCTCCTTTGACAGATTCTGTATGGAGCTGAGAAAGAGGAGATTTACTGGCGAGAAAGGGAGGCGCTACCGGCACACCCTCAGGCACACCACTAACCACACCCCCTCTCTTTCTATAGTACAAGAGGTTTCACGTCAGATTTTTTTAAAAAAACTGATGTGGGCCCCCTGTACTATAGATAGAGAGAGAGTATGGTTGGTGATGTGCCTGAGGGTGTGCCTGTATCATTCTCCGAAAATGAAGGATATGAGAATCGTACATCCAATAATGCCAATAAATTATGCTAATTTGTCTTCAGCTTCTATGCTAGTTTTTACATTTATTCTATTCAGTTCCAATTCTTGCTGAGGCAAATCCACCAGATTCGACCATGATGCACGAAACCTTCGTAAATTATCGCATCATCAAGAGATGGCAGCAACTGCATCCTAAAAATTAATTACATTTCTCTTCTTCAGATATATAACTTTAGTCACATCTGAACGCACATTGTATGATTGCATCTACACATAATTTTATAATCTTAGATCTCTTAGGGAAGTAAAATACCAGCTAAAAGGCATGGCATTGATAGCGAGCTACCACCAACTTTCCACCAACAATAAATCTCTTATCCTTTAAGTAATGGAAACAAGCAAACACTGATTTAAAAACATTATCTAACATAAATCTCAAATTAAAATTTGTTCTTACAGGCTGAACTGAAATCAGGAAGACTGCGAAGCAATGCCAATAGCTGTAGATATAGGAGCAGCACGCAGAGAAAGAACCAGGTATAATTACCCAATAATCTATTAATTACAATTTAGAAATAATTTACTATTACCCATGACGAAGTATGAAAACATAGATGGAAAAACATGAATTCTGGATTAAGACATTGCCCAAAATGAATTAAGGAATCAGTTACAATGCACACTCAAGAAGCAAACAATTACACTCGCCTTCACATCTGTTAAAAAATCTTGAAGAATTTCAGCTATCAGGTTGGAGTCGCGTGTCTTTGGATCTCATTCTTCTGATGATTTTTGTCTAATATTAGTTGAAAATTTCTCTTCCTTACTGGCAGGGAGCAGGAAAATCAGCTGAAGCTCACCGTGTCACCTTAGGCTCCTAAGGTGACTGCTCGATGGCAGAAACTTCTTCGTGAAAATGCTGTGAATCCCCATTTTGTCAAAATGCTATCTCATTTAGGAACAATACAGAGCATTCCATGTCCGACACTATGCTCCAAAGGATACAATGTTGCACCTTTAACATACTTTTGATGATCGACCGCAGCATCTCTAGCACCAGCGATATTTGAAGTCTTTTCCTTCTCTCGCTTCTTGATGATAGAACATGCACGCCATGGGTCTGTCTTTCCACCTCCAACCCTCCTACATAAAAGAGACAACATTACAACTTATGAAAAGTTTACCATACTATTTTGTTTCAACTATAAATTAAAATGCTCATAAGAGCAACCACAACAAAAGCCTTTATACCTAATTTTTGGAGTCTGTGACATGAATTCTACTCTTCTATTCAGTTTCGTCATGGGCTATCTACTCCCCTAAAATGCGCATAGGAGGGTAACAATAAAATCACAACACTTATTGTGGGATAAGCTAGAGTATATTAACCGTCCTTATATCAGTGCTTCTCAAAATTAATTAATGAAATGAATCATGAAAGAACAGGCTTATTATATATTTACATGATGTGAGATTAGCTAGCTTCTGACCTACTATTTGAAGAGTGAGTTCTTTCCTATATTAACATAACGTGAGATTAGCTAGAGTGTGTTAACCATGAACAGTTGTCTCAGTGTTTCTCAAAATTAAATAACGAAATTGAATCACGAAAGACAATGATTGTTCTATAGTTACATGATGTGATATCAGCTGGTTTGCTTCATGCTAATTCACATCCTTTAGTTTTCCTATACCTCAAACAAGCCTTAAAAGTAATTTAACCAGAAGTGTATTAACCTTTTGTTACCTCAAGAGTTTCTCCGATGCACTTCGTGCAGCATCAATTGTACTCTGACTCGGTAGCGACTCTACCACCCGGCTGAAATCTGCCCTCATTGGAGAGTGGATCTTGATAAGCTTGATAGAGGGGGAAAACATATACAGGTTAGTCTCATTCATGTTATATCCTCGTTACAACAGTGAGATTGAAGAAAAAATGGTGCTTAGAAACTTACGCCTAAACACTCCATCATCTGATAATATGCTCTACCATGCAATGGTGTGTGTCCTTGTCTCGATTCTGAAAAGTACCTTGTCCTGAGAAAAAAGAAAACCCCTTATCTTGAATGAAATCACTAGAATGCCATGAGCTTCTTTAGAAAAAGACGGATGCATCTTTCTTATACTTTACCACTCCTTGTAACCTGGATCCACCGTGAAACCATACATATCAACGCTATCACACAGAGAGAGAGCAAATTCAAGAGCCTTGAGCCCTGTCCCTTTAGCAGCAGAACCAAAAGATGCACCCAGCATCAGATATACGGGATTACGAATTGGGACTTCCTATAGAAACAAGAAACAAGTATAGTTAAGCTAGCTTGGCAAGTGTAGGTGCACCCAGTGTTTTAAATATCGGCCGCCATGTCGGACATGGCGGCCGATATGGCGGATTTATACCCTAGCCGCCACGATATCCTTCATTTCAATGCGTATTGCGTTTCTGAGGTCATGTCGGGGACATGTCGGAAAATATCGGGTATGTCGGGCGCCATTGCGGCCAAGAAATATCGGCCAAATTTCAGAAAAAGCGGTTTTAAGCTTATTGGGTCAAGTTTGAAAAACCCGACTCGGAAATCAGGTGTCTACAATTGGTTAGTGATCCTAACATCAATAAGTTATGTACTTTTTCATATGTTTAGACAATATAATTATCATGTATGTGAAGATTCTATTTATGATATTATATCAACCTATCCGATATGGCAATCCGATATATTTTTTCATGTCCCCGATATATCCCCGATTTCCGCTATCCGACATGAATTTTGGCCAACCGACATGAACCCGACATCCGACATTTAAAACATTGGGTGCACCTAAATATTAACGAACCTCATAGCTCTGTTATCAGATTCACCAAAAAAGTTCAAACCTACACGACAAAACCACATCGAGGTTCTAGTAAAGACCATATGCATTTAAAATTCTCATGAGATAAAGGACATTTCCCATTTATATCATGCAAATTTAATACTATTATAAAAGTGTGTTGGCATGTTAAAACATTTCTTCCAAAAATGCCCTTTAAAACACATACATGCTTACATAAAATACATGCATCCATGCATAAACCATACCTCATACATACATAACCCTCAATTAAATGCATTATTATTCATTATAACCCTAAATAATTTCTCCATGACTAAGCTGTTTATATTTTTATAACCTCCCATTAACATATTAGTCTCTTATAATTCTCACTATTATCACTATCATAATTAAATCTAATACTATTATAAAAGTGTGTTGGCATGTTAAAATATTTCTTCAAAAAATACCCTTTAAAACACATACATGCTTACATAAAACACATGCATCCATGCATAAACCATACCTCATACATACTTAACCCTCAATTAAATGCATTATTATTCATTATAACCCCAAATAATTTCTCCATGACTAAGCTGTTTATATTTTTATAACCTCCCATTAACATATTAGTCTCTTATAATTCTCACTAATTATCACTATCATAATTAAAAAAAAACGTTACAACCATTCATTTTCTTACTAAACCACTATAAATCTAATCTAATCATATTATTTATGATTTATCTATGGTAGAAAAATAATAGTATCAACTATGATGACATGAAAAATTATTATCACCATTTTACTATAATATTAGTAACAGTGTGATATTGTACTATCTTAATTTTTTTATAATATATCATAGTAGTAAAATATAATTTCAAAATTTAGAATAACATAATATATTAATTATAGTATTAATAACATAATATTTTAATATAATATTAAGAAAAGGAAAGGATGTTAATGGGCATGCAAGCTTGGCTAGCCTGTTAAATTAATAGAAACGAAGAAGAGAAAGAATGTTATAGCTCTGTATTTATAACCTCTCAATTAAATGCTTATGAATTTCCAATTCAGTCCAATCCATTAATCCTATTATTACTCACTAATTAATCAATGCACATTAGCTCTTCATTATCTATTCTGAATTTTCCATGCAGTTTCCATCATCCCACTAACTCCTTGCCCATAACTAAACATTAATTACCCATTAATTCAAACCATGAATTGGCTCTTAATTCATAAATTTTCAGTTACAGCGTTGCTTAAGAACAATAATCACATAACATGATCGAGTCGATTACAAAACACATGGAAATAAGAGGGCCTCGATCTCTATTTATATCCAATCTCACTATTTGTTAAAATCCTATTCACCACCTAACTAATCCCTATTTATTGTTCTTTGTTCCTTACAGCAATATTGAGCAGATGAACTCAAGTCATCAAGAGAAAAGGGTTAGTTTTGTATATATGTTCTAAGATGTTGATGAATAATTGGTTAAGGTTCAAAAAATTTAAATTAGGGGAGTCAATTTTAGTTCTTGTGATTAAAAAAAGTTTAGTCTTTTAAATTTTTTTCTTTTCATCTCATTTTAGCATTTTTAGATATCTCAAAAGTCGAAGATCCTCGATTTGAGCCCTTCAACTTCTAGAAGGAATCTCGGTCCATTTCATCAAGTTTTTTTTTCTTTTTCCTTAATTTCACCTACTTTGTTCACATCCTTCAATCTCCTCTTAAATTTCATTTTTCTTTTCTTCAATCACTCTAGGAAATTTTCACAAGTATAGCATGCTTAAATTTTTAATGGACTTTGCTAGGTATTTTACCAAGTATGTAGCATGTGTATTCTTACTGATCGTATAGCATGCTTATTTCTTACTACATGGTGAACAAGTTGTTCATGTTGTGGAGTAACCAAAATAAGTGGAGCCGCATTGGAGATCTATAAGGGTGTTTGTCCAAAATACGCTTGAAGCAGTGACTCGGATTGACGTGATTATTATTGCATTTGTTCATATTATTTCTTAAATAACTTTTTTCCCCATGAAAACAGGGCTTAGACAACAATGATATAAATGTCCTGTCTTTTAGGTTCTATAATTTACTACTAATGCAACTATATGCACTAGAAAACATATAACCTTTGATATTGGTAATTGGTGGTACTTTGTAGTATGGAGACTGTAATAATCAATATTTCTTATGCAAAGTCCTACGTAGAAGGCCCACATGATTTGGAATTTGAAAAAAAAACCACAAATATCTTAAAGGCCCATTAGTATTAAGCCCATGAGCATACAACTCCCCCACTTCCCTGTTTGTTTGCATGCTCACAACTCCCCCACTTCCCTATTTGTTTGCATGCACGTGGGAGTTAGTTTTGGAAACTAACTCCACATGTAACAAAAATTTGATTTTCAGTATTTGGATAAAACTGATTTTTTTGTTTCTAAAAAAAAGAGAAATAATGATAAATAAAATCCTAGAAAACTCTTTAACAACCTAACCACATTATCTTTAAAAATCTCTACCCATCCCCTCTACCCTTATTTTCTTCACGATAGTTTTCAAAAAAAAAAAAAAAGAACGAAAGGAAGGAGAAAGAAGGCTGCAACAAGATTGAGAGGAAAAAAAAGAAGGGATTTTCTTGCTTCGATGTAGCTTTCGGAGTTTCTCTCAAATTTCGGCAAGCATATCTTTCCTTAAATTTCTTTTCTAAAATTTTTTCCTTCATGCAAGCATTTTTATTCTTTTAACTCTTTATTTGATTGCCTTATTATTTTTTTTCATAATTGGCGAGCATATTTTGTCTTGTTTTTTTTGTCGAATTCTTCCTTCAATTCACATGACTATTTTATTTCAATAATAAATATGTTTTTGTTAAAGATATTAGTTCCTCTTCAAGTCTTCATCTATTTTTTTTTCTTTCTTTTATTTCTGCTAGTTTTAACAATGGTTCTACACACTAGGGAATGATCTATCTGCGTAATAGACACGCCACCCAAGATTATTCTATAATCAAATCACGTATACATGCATATATGTACAACGTGCATATAAACAGAAATCATCTCTGTGGGAATTTAGTTTTGCGTGTGAAGTCAGGTTTAGGAAAAGTTTCCGTAATTGGTATTTGATAGTAATATGTTTGCTTTTATGTAGAGATTTTCCTTAAGTGATTACCCAATCATTAAGTAAGATTAACCGCATGCATACAGACATACAAAAGGTGTTCGTGTTCCCGAGGAAGAGAGAGCGATTGATACACCTCTCCACTACAACCTAGAATGCACTCACCTGGCTATTGGTTTATGAAAGCCCTTTTTTTATATTATGAGTTTAGGCCCACTATGATAAAAATGGGCCGAAAATTGATCTGGGCAATATAGCATGAATTATCTCAAGAAGTGTGACACGACTACTTTTTCTGAGTAACATGGTTGTTTAGGTTGGTATTACTTGTCCGTTAGTGCAAGTATCATGTGGAAATAATACTGCACTGACATTTAGTTTGTGGAAAATAAAGTTCTATAGATTCAAGAACATAAAATAGGCGGTGTTTAAGGTATAAAACGTAATAGGTTGGAGAGTTCACATTTTTTCGGGATATCGTGCCATAGGGACTTAAGTGCCTAAATAAGCAAGACTTGTTTGGTATTGATAACAGAGATCACCGGAATGACACGATTAGATAAAAACCTGGTTTATACAAATAGTAGTTATCTTGTTTGATATTGTGTTGAAATGCATGACTTTTTTTAAAAAAATTATTGCTTGATCACCTAGTTGTCATCCAATAGGAGAGACTGTGCATGAAGACGACTCCTGTTAAAAATATGATTTATAAACGTGCTTTCATAGCATGGCTATGCCCTCGATATCGATATCCCGATATGAGGTTTATTTTTCCTTGGCTATTACTATTATAGCATCAACTAGACGATGCACCCATCTTGATTAGACATGTTCTGGGTCACGGTTATTTTTTATAGTTTTACAGAAGTCGTTCCACGGTAACTCTGTGGTTAATGCATAACATTTCATGCATAGTTACTTAAAATTAAACTGACAACATGGGGTTCTAAAAGGGGAATTAGATGGAGAATATAACATGTGTATAAGCGGGTGTGCGCATTCTTGATATCCTTGTATATATATAAGAACTAAGGGCCCATCCTGACTTGAAGCCGTGTTCCCGGGACGGTTTACGGGAAACCGACTTATATACATGAAATATTCTTCTCTAATTCAAATAACATGTAAAATAAGAATAATGTGTTATATGCTTTGTGATAGTTTTGGCATGCACGACATGTGTTAGATTAGGTGTTGGTGATAAAATTTTGTATTGTTTATATATATATATATATATATATATATATATATATATATATATATATATATATATATTTGGGTGTTGATATTTAGAAATTTACAATTTGAGATATATGGTATCTACGAGGGTTTTCTTGTTTTGATTATTCCCTCGACGTACTCATCTCGTATTGTGGGTTTCCAAATCTTAATTCTATTTTAGTATAGAATATAAGATATGTGCTTTATGGTAAACTTTGTTTGATATCCATGTTGTAGAAATTTCCTTTATTTATCTTTAATTGAGCTCTCATCTTTTCTTTATACCCACCACCTACACTTACACGTGCATAATTTCCTCATTTTACATGCTTGTTGGGAGTTTTCTGACTCCCCTGGGGTTTGCATGCCCCAGACTCTGGAATTATTCTTTCTTAGCAGGACCGAGCGTACCTTGAGGATCAGATCCACTTAGCGGCAATGATCACCTTCTATCCTTCCATTTTCTCAGCTTCGGTTTATTTAGACTTTTCTTGTATCATACATGGTTCTCCAAACTATGATGTATTTTCCTCTTCCCTACTTGTATAGTTGTGGACATGCAAGAGAATTCTATCTTTGTTAGATATTTTTTTATCTATCTATTTTCTTTGTTATCTTAGTTACATGCTCTATGTAGTAGCTCTTTGAGATAATATATATGTATACAGGATGATCTAGAGGCGTGAATGTGATCGTATGGTTGCATTGCCGGCCGAGTCACGTCCCAAACTATCACGTTTTGGAACCGGGGCGTGACAGAGACTAATATTAATAGCTAATTTAATTATCATTCTAAATGGTCACATTCGTTATTTTCCAAATATAAATTTGTAAAAACATTTGTACCTAAACTACAATTCGTAGACATAGAACATTTAAATACCAAACTTTATACAATCTGATCTTATAACAAATACTCTAGATATGATAGGTTAATTAAACATGAAATTAATACACGTGCAACGCACGTGCTCCATACTAGTTATGAAAAATACAAAGCCTGTTATTAGAATTCATATGCAGCAAACTAGTAAATATAGGTGAGCCACTCAAGATTTGACTAATTTCTAATTTCAAACCCGACATCTAACATGGATAAATACAAGAACAGAAAACCTGAGACAACAAAAAATACCATTAAATATTGTAATTCAAAATTAATATAACGTGACAAGTTTTTATATAACTCCACAGACCTTCTGTAGAGGATAATCAAGCTGATCTTCTATCTGCTGTGATTTGAATACAAATAAGTACTTCCATTATTTTTATTCAATAAAAAAATGTCAAAACCAGCCTTTCAAGTACCCTAATCCACATTGCATAAATTGATATTCCAAGGGATATCAGGAAATAAAGTATATTAAATCATTAATTGTATTAATGCCCAGTAGAATGTTAGCGCATAGCAGTTTGACTATCATGATAAAGTTGGAATTCCTCAAGAAAAAATATTATGTTCCATCATTTTCAAAGATTCATTAGTGCTTATATGCATGAGTTCTATAGACTCGTATCATATGAATTTTATGCATCATTACAGAGGCTGAATCTGAAGTGCCCCTAAAAGTAGTTATTTTGCCCTTCAGAAATAAAAAATGGTGAGTGATGCACTACAATTAAGCATCAAGCTACGTCTGAGTCCTAACTCCTAAGTATGAGACACAGGATCACAGTTGTTCTTTCCAAGCTATCTTTCTTTGCCATATTGTCAAGGATAGGAGAGGAAATAGAAAATAAGCATAAAATATTTACATGTTACTTGCAATTAAAATTTGGAACTCTCCTACATTGCAGGGGTGCAGGCAGATGCCTCAATCAAACTTGAATACAAATTAATGAAAGATAAGCTTACTTACTCGTATCATTTTATTCATGATGTCATGGATGGTGGTTTTGACAATCAGCACCTCCTGCCCAGTTTCTACGAAATCAAAAAATTTTAGCATGCCAATAGCATAAAGGGCCAAAGATGGATTGTGCAGCTCTCGTACCATCTAATTCTGCTACTTTGTCGAGTGCTTTTGCAGATCCTCTATTAAGAAGACGGAATGTACTTTTCCTTCCAACATATTCAGTGTAATTCTACAGCAGAAAACAACAATTACAGGTTGATCATGAAATAGAGCAGATATTAGCTCAGATGGCATAGGTTCTTTTACTGCACCTGAATTGGAGCACCATTTTCTCGAACAACAGCATCATAACCGTCTATTTCTTTTCCAAACTTTGTTTTAAGAAGATCCCCAGAATTGCCAATAACTGCACACCTACCAAACTGCCGTGGGATGAATGGTGGCGTCTCGGGAAGTACCAGAGAGAGTTTTTCCATGCAAAGTGTCTTATTCTCACATCGATTACTAGAGCATCAAAGAATAACAGCAGAAAAAAGTTAGCATGTTTTTATGTATATTTTATAAGTCCAGAAATATTAAAAGAAGCAACACTGTGCCAAAGTAGATTGGAAGAACGACACACATAGTTTCTCCTAAAATTGTTTAAGCAAAAGCGTGAGCTCCAAGAATACAGTCTCAGAGCCCTTTGGCGTCATCAATCGGAAGAATATATACATCCATCACTTCGAAGCTAAGATATACTTACAGTTGAACTCCTTTATTGATCCTGCGCCATGCGTAGTCCTCCCACCCATTTGGTAGAGCATCAATAAACTCCTTTGTGAGTATAGTTGTACTGTTCCGAACCTAGAAACAATACGTTTTTAAGAGTTTTGTTGGTCTAACAGAAAAAAGGAACAACAGATGGACCAATGGTATCTGGACTCATATGATGAGCATAATCACATTAAAATATACAATTAATACACAATTCATCTATCACTGGTGGTAAAAAGGTCCATGAGAACAAATCACGGTAAGGAAAGCATTAGTAAACAAGATGATACACTTAATGATGATGTCCAAAGTACTAACTACAGTGCTGGCATGCTAAACCAGGATCATCATATGAACATCATCCAAAGAGATGTATGTTATGCATATGATAAAAATAGAAGGTAATAGAAGAACCCTTATATTATAATGCTTTTGCAGCATCCTCATCAATGCTCCCTTGTGGCTGTACTATTAGATTTTTACAGATAAGTCTCTAGACTAACACAAAAAATGGAGGTAAACCAACATTTATCCAAGGGTTATAGCTGGCTTAAGATAGCAAAAGTAGTCATGTTGTTCTTTTCTTTTTCCTGCTGCTTTTTTTCTTTTGGGTGGATGGTTTTTTTTTTGGTGGGGGGTGGGGGGGTGGAGTGGGAGTGGGGGAAATTGATATTTTAAACTTGACGTATCGAAAATAAAACAGGGAGATCTACTGCCTTTTTATCCAAAACTATATATAAAACTCCAAATGTTAGTATTTACTTGCATTAATTAACCTCCCCAGAATCACAAAAACTAGCAAACTCACCTGCCCCCATGTGGCTACTGCTTCACAGAGATTAAAATCAAAAGATAAGCCCTCCAGTTCTCCAGATTTGGGATCCCTCTGATGAGCAGTAAAATTTCAGTAAGAAATAGATGAGCAAATATTCTATAGACCTTCAGACTCAGCATGGTGTCACAGTGGCAGATACACAAATGCAAAGGAAAAAACATGGATATCAATTAAAGAAGATGAAAAAGACTGTCTTGAGAACTATGAAACTGAAAATATAACTTTCTTGCAAACAGAAGCCACAAATGAGATAGCTTAAGAACTCATTTAATGCATTTAGCAATGGAAGGCATGGGACTAGTTTCGTAAAAGATTGGGTGTGTATGACAATGTAAGGATCACCAAAAAAAAAAGGGAAAATCAAATTATGCTTGCTTTTGTTCTAAAAACTAGCAATTGAAGCCCTCATTAGTGCAGAAAATTATAAGCTTGCATTTGGACCTCCCATGCAATTGAATGTCCCATTATGTAACAGGTTCACAATGTGACAGTAGATACTTACTGTTTCAGTAAGACACAACTCACATGGCCAGCGAAATGGAAGTTTGCTATATGGTAGGTACATACTATGACCTTCTAAAATATTTTCTATTACTCAATTATTTTCCTTCATATCTATTTCTAGGTTACATTTGTGCTGAATTTTATTATTGTTTAAGTGTCCTTGTCATCATTATCAAACCTTCTAATATATAATTAATTAAAAAAATAAGCTCCTCAAGGAGAATAGTTAATCAACAAAAATCACAGAGGATACTTACCCACTTGGGTTTCGTATCACTAGGAAACTGTATAGTAACTTGACAATAATCCCTGCCACTAATAGCCTGCAGACCCAAGCCATTTGCTTTCTGCAATGTCCAGATAGAAGAGCATTTAATTAACAAAAGTACATCTGTGACAAATCATCTGGAATACTTCAACAATCTAAAGGTAAGTGTTTATATGAAAAGTGTAACAATTTAAATTAGTACAGCAAAAGAATGTCGGAGAAAATAAATTTTCTAGACTCAAACAAAATCACAAATAATCTAGAGTACTGATAGTAAAATTATGCACGGATATTTTATCTTTTAGCCCTTAACAGCCATATACAGAAATTAAGTAGCCACAGCAATGAGGATAAACAGGACTCTGTACGATAAGTTCAACATCTGAACTAGACATCAACACAAAAACGCATACAAAAGTAGTCGTCATGAGGTCCTGAACTAGACTAGAGCCAAACACAAGATTTAGAACTTTCCAATTTACTCAAATATGAGCAGGGTCAGTAGATAATATATATGTTATTAGAGCATCTATCAATCATTTTTGTTTAAAGTCTAGGATCATTAGATAACATACATGTTTAAAGTCTAGGTCCTCCGATTATTTTGCAAATTAAATTTCAGCATGGTGCTTGTTATTCTGGTCACAGTGGTTTTCTGCAAATTGCTAATATGAAGAGGCAAAAAAGGATTCAAACTGCGGCTGAGCGAAGTCATCCAAAAAAAACCATAGTTGCAATTTAATCAGTTTTTCCGTTGAGTTACATGGACACCTGGGTTCGAGAACTAAACTGCTTTCCAAGGGTCCTAATAATGAGCATTGTTTGATGGAAGGTTCTCGCTAGATATAATTCCAATATAATTCCAGAGAGAATAACTCATAATAGTCTTCATTAACACATTGCATAAGCTATATCAGGTCTGGTGCACAACATTGCATACATCAAGCTTCCAATTGCTTGAGCATAAGGAACATCTAATGCCTTCTGCCCTTCTCCTGGGCTTTGTTCTTTACATAATCTCTTTCCCATAACCAACGGAGTTGGTGCCGGATTGGAATTCTCCATTCCAAACCTTTTAAGAACTAATTTTAAATATTTTTCTTGGTTTAAACTTAGCATTCTAGACTTTCTATCTCGAATTATTTTAATTCCAAGAATATATGATGCATCTCCTATGTCTTTCATCTCAAACTTTTCGCTGAGATCTGCCTTGGTTTTATTCAACATTTCTATGTCATTTCCAGCGAGCAATATATCATCCACATATAAGGATAATATGGTAAACTTGCTCCCACTTTTCAAGACATATACACAATTATCTAATTTATTTTGAATAAAACCAAGTTTAGTAACCGCATCATGAAATTTAAGATACCATTGTCTAGAAGACTGTTTTAAACCATATAGAGATTTCATTAATTTATAAACTTTATGTTCCTGTTCTTTCACCTGAAAACCTTTAGGTTGTTGCATATATATTGCTTCCTTCAACTCTCCGTTAAGGAATACAGTTTTAACATCCATTTGAAATAACTCCAAATCAAGATATGCAACAATAGCCAAAATAATTCTAATGGATGCAAATTTAGCTATAGGAGAATACGTCTCCTGAAAATCTATTCCTGCCTTCTGGTTATAACCTTTGGCAACTAACCGTGCTTTGAATTTATCAATAGATCCATCAACACGATATTTCTTTTTGAGTACCCATTTGCATCCTATGGCTTTTCTATTTTCTGGTAGATCACATAATTCTTATACCTTATTTTTTTCTATAGAATCAAGTTCTCTCATAGATTCTAGCCACAAAGCTGATTCATGCGATTTTATCGCATCAGAAAAGGTTAAGGGATCTTGTTCTTCTATACTTGTATCTACCGAGAAACAGGATGACTCACATGAATACAAATAGTAATCATTCATCCATGAAGGTTGAGTTCTTGGCCTTTTATTGCCTACAACCGGTTGATTAGATATATTATTTTCCATAGGTATTTCATCATCTTCAAGGTTAAGTTCATTCTCAATATCAGGGTCATTAGTGGGAACAATACTATAATAATCATCATCTATTACAGTTAGAGGTTCTGTTTCCTCTCGAACTTGTTCCTCTTCCTCTAGATTCTCTAGAAATGTAGCATCTCTGCTTTCAATGACTCCTTTTTTTTGTTGTAGAACTTATAACCTTTTGACTTTTCTGAATACCCTATGAATCTACACTTTATTGTTTTAAAATCCAACTTATCTCTAAGTTGACATGGAATGAGAACATGGGCTATAGATCCCCACTTCCTGAGATGACTCGGATTAGGTTTCCTCCCATTCCATAATTCATAAGGTGTAGATGCAACTGATTTGGTGGGAATTCTATTTAAAATGTAGTTTGTAGTTAATAATGCTTCTTCCCAAAAGTTTTTAGAGAGACCAGAATGAGACAACATGCATCTAACTACATTTAATAATGTTCTGTTCTTTCTTTCAGCAACACAATTCTGTTGTGGCGTATACGGCATTGTTGTATGCCTTTTAATTCCATGCTGAATACAATAACTTTTAAATTCTTTAGAATTATATTCTCCACCTCTATCAGTTCTTAAAATTTTGATTTTCATTCCAAGTTGATTTTCCACTTCTGTCTTATATCTCTTAAAGCAATCAAAAGCTTCTAATTTTCTGGATATAAGATAGACGTGTGCAAACTTAGAATAATCATCTATAAAAGTAATAAAATATTCTTTATTACTATGAGTTTTGACACTTAGGGGACCACAAATATCCGAGTGTATCAACCCTAAAAGTTCATTGGCTCTTTGTCCGCCAATAAAGGGTTTTCTAGTCATTTTACCAGTTAAACAATGTTCACATGGTGACAATTGAACATTAGATAGTGCAGGAAGCAAGTTCATTCTGATAATTTCTTTTATTTTTGAAATACTAGCATGTCCTAGTCTAGAATGCCACAATTCAGATTCAGAAATATAACAGGACAAGTAGTTCAAATTCAAAATTTCATTATCAGACTTATTACAAACTACTGGAAGAATACATAATTCATGACCGGGCACATATTTTCCCATAGCATACACTTTATTATTCTTGCCTATAGAAACTCTGTTATTGTAGAACCTAACTTCCAGTCCTTTCTTCATCAAGCTGGGAACAGAGATCAGATTGCGCCGAATTCCTGGTGCATAGAACACATCTTTGAGGATAAGAATGTTGTCCCCAAGATCCAATCTATACGAACCAATACCTTCTACATCGAGATAGGTATTGTTTCCCATATAAATTCTCTGTTCTCCTTTCTTCAGCTCGGTGAATTCTATGACTCCATTCTTGTCCTTTGCAATATGTCTAGTTGCACCGGAGTCGATCCACCAACCGCTGATATCCGTCATCACAACATTACATTCCGTCACACCGACGAATTCTCTTTTACTAGTACCCCCTTGTTCTAGATGCTTATAGCCTCCTTTATTCTCCTGCTTTTCACCTTGTGGGCAATTTGGCTTAAAATGCCCAAATTTCCCACAATTGTAGCAGGCTCCACGGGGCACTTTCTTTTTCTTGAACTGCTGTGACTTCGGTCCTCGCGGTTGTGGTTTATTAGGACCAGGATTTTTATAGCTTCCAGTATTATGCCTCTGGCGGACATAATTCAGCTCCTGCTGCACTATATTTAGTTCTGGTTCCTTCCTACTGGCTATTAAGTCTTATTCTATCGCTAGGTGCATAGGAAGATCAGTGACAGACTTAATGGCAGGATTCATTCTCAATGTGATGGCAGTCACAGCAAGTGAAGGGGGGAGACTATTCAAAATGATTGTCACTTGCATTCTTTCCGGGATATCGGTCCCAGCAGTGGATAAGTCCTTAGCCATGACAATCATTTTATTTATATGCTCTACGACATTGTCTCCCTCTTGCATACGACAAGAATTATACTTATGCAAGAGGAGTTGAATGTTAACTTCAGAAACAGTGTCGTATTTTTCTTTTATTGCATTCCACATGTCCATGGAAGTCTTATAAGTTTCAAAAACTTTGATTAAGTTATCTTCCATGAACATGAGCATAAGACTTTTCGCTTTTTTGTCTTTCGATTTCCACTGCTCAAACCCTTTCTTTTCTTCAGGTGTTGATTTATCAGTAATGGCCTGTTTGGATGGAGGGTAGAGAGGGGGAAGGGAAGGGAAATTTCATTTTAACCTTGTTTGGGAGTTTTATTTTGGAGGGTAAAAGAGGGGAATGGAGGGAAAATTTGACTTAAATTCTTACACCCCAAATTGGGGTTTAATGGAGGGGAAGGGAAGGAAGGGGAATTTTTACTCTTCCTTCCCCTTCCTTCCCTTCCCTAAGTAAACTCCCAAACACACCATAAGGGTTGGAGCAGTGGTTTCGATTACATCATCAATGTTGTCATGAATAAGAGCATATCCTATTTTTCTATGCCACATATCATAATTACTGCCATTAAATTTGTCAAATTTTCCTAGTTCTGATAGAACGAGTTTACTAGCCATTCGGTAAAGAACTAAAACTAAATTAATTTAAATTTGTATGAGGTTGATATTTTGACAAATATAATAAAGTTAGATAAAATTAAATAAATAAATTAAAATGAACCTGATTTTTGTGAGTTGAGATTTGAAGCTCCAATTAAAGCGAGGTCGTCACTTAGCGGTGTTGACCGAAGAATCTGTTGTCGAAGTTTCGACGTCGTTTCTGACTGGATTGGAGATGATCAACTTGAAACAGTCGGGTCAGCAAACAAACACAACACTCCAGGCCCAAAAAGAAAGCCCAAAATATGTTAATGCAGATGTATTAATAGGAGGGCTCACGAATTTTGATGGGAAAAAACTTGAAGATAGGACTTTTGTAGGCTTGGTGTAGGACAATAAGGAATAGGGTAGGCTTTATTGTATAGGACAAAAAAAATGCTAGCTTGCTAGCTGGATGTGGATTCAAAGAGTAAAACCGAAAAAAATATGCTAGCTGGATGTGATATCAAAAAAAAATGCTAGGTTGCTAGCTTGCTAGCCGCCGGTTGTAGGCTTAGCTTTAAGCTTGTGGATATAGGCTTGCGGCTAGCCTATGAAGAAAGAGTAAAACCGAAAAATAAAGGGAGAGAGAAGGCTATCTTTTAACTGAAGGATATAGGGTGAGCTCCTTTTTCTTTTTCAACTGGCTAGCTTCTTCTTCTACTTCTTCAACTGAACTCTTCTTCTTCAACCGAGAGCTTCTTCTTCAAGGAGTTGGAGAGAGAGTTTTCTTTGCTGAGAAATAGCAGGATTCCAAGATGATGAAGAACCTTAAGCTCTGATACCAGTGATCGAAAACAGAGAAGAGAAAATATGATATCTTTGAAGGGGGGCTCCGGTAATGGGTAAGAGGTTTTCTTTTCTTCGTTGTGTTTTCTGAAGGAGATCAACCCTCCTTTTATAGGGGCTAACCCCACTATCTCCACCCCCTTCAGATCCGCCCCTTGAGAGATATTCTCTCAACTACCTCACGTTTCCACGTTCTTCTTAACTGAGAAACGAACGTTGATTTGGTCACTGAAGACCGATTCAAAGTAACAACATGGACACCTGGGTTCGAGAACTAAACTGCTTTCCAAGGGTCCTAATAATGAGCATTGTTTGATGGAAGGTTCTCGCTAGATATAATTCCAATATAATTCCAGAGAGAATAACTCATAATAGTCTTCATTAACACATTGCATTCCACCGCAACCCCTATTTTGCACTCCATTGTGAACGTATTACTACATCGTACAGTTAACCCTTGATTCATGATAGAAGAGCATAAACTTGCACAAATTAAGTAAATTCTTGCATTCAAAATCTAATGAATTGGAAAACAAACTCACCACGCACTTCTTGAAATCACTCTGCAGCGAACTCAAAGCGCTCAGATCATCGCTCGAAACCCTAAAGCCGCCAGCTTTGATCAATACAAACGGGAGCAAAGGGAGCAAGAAACTGGCGGAATTAGAGCCCACACTATCACAGTAGATTATATAAAAAAAATCAGAAGCGTAAGTTCGAAAATATTTCGATTGTTGGAGATCTCACCGGAATTTGAGACTCCGGTGATGTAGATGGTGAGCGCTGAGAGGCCCGTCGTCAGAGCGACTATCAGCCCCAACTGCAGGATCTTCATCCAAACGAAGAAACAGCTGAAAGAGCTAGGGTTTGGTCTTGGTTTGATCCTTTGACTGATGGAAGAAATCCAATGAATTAAAAGGAAATTTTAATTTGGAGGGCACGAGATTGGATCTCGATTTACTCGGGAGAGGAGAACAGCGTAGAGAAACTCGGAAGTGAAACAGTCCTCCGCAGCTGAAGGCCCAAAAGCCCATATAAATTCGAATGCTGTATTCCCAAATCTAGACGTATGGAATCCCTTACAAATTATCTCTATCTATATCTATCTATATCTATATACTAGTATTAAAAGAGGAATTGGGGTGTTAAACTCTTAATTTTCCTTTTTGTCCTCTCAAATTTTGATAAATTCTAACTATGTCATTATCTGTAATTAATCTTTTATTAAATAAATAAAACTTCTTATTAATTACGCACATCCTCGCCTTCCTAAATAATTATATTTATCAATAAAATTATAGGTATTAATTATCTAAAATAATAACGTAAAATAATTTATAAAAGAAGTAAACACAATTATCAGTTGTAACCAATTAAATTATTATAATAAATATTTATGAATTATAATAAAATAATTAAAACGATAGTGCAAATATAATAATATATTGCTAAGTACTATTAAGAATTATACTATAATTCAATAAGCAATAAAATAAATAGAATAAATTTTGAATCACATAAATAGTATAATTATTTTAATAATATCACATAAATTACGAAACACACTATTTTTTTAGTATTATATTATTAAATAACTAACTTAAATAAATAACTCAGTTTTACTTTTAGAGTGTTTTCTCAAAGATTATTACATGATACTCAATAATCTATACTTGGTAATGATTGAAAACTAAACTTCTTACGAAAAATTATTTAATATTAATAATAGTACTATTAATCGTTAGTGATAGTATAATAAAAATTTATAGTACTAAATTATTTAAGAGCATAATTAAAAAAAATAAATTAGATAAATATTTTATACTATATAGATAGTATAATTATCTTAATAGTATTACTTGAACTAAAAATTATAATATTAAATAAGGTAAATTACAGTAACCTTATAAACTTTCAGCATTTTGTAGTAAATAGATCCTACGAACTTTCAAAATCACAATAAACACCCTAATAATTTTTAAAATGTCTTTTTATGACATTTTCTGGTTGTAATTTATAGGGGTTTTGTCTGTAAAATTCAGAAAGTTATTGGGGATCTTTTTTGAAATAGAAAAGTCATTAGAGATTTTGTGTAATTTTAAAAGTTCATATGGCTGAAAGTTCATAAGAGTTTAGTGTAGTTTACCTTATTAAATAATTATAATGAAACGTAACAATCACAATATATTACAAGTATTAAGTGTAACTATCTAGGAAATATCAGGAAAAAACTAGCAAGATTAATGTAGCTTAGTTAATTTAGAATCAAATTAACAATTTTATATTTGAGGGGCATATTTAAGACAACGTATAGAATTGACAGTTTTATTTAAGAACATTTTTAGATTTGGGGACTTATTAAAAAAGGTTAACACTAGACGATCATTATAAGAAAAACGTTCAATAACAATAACTACACAATAATAACTAATTCGTACATTTCTTTTTAAGCAATCTTATTGTACAATATTATTTGTTAAAACATAGTTTTTCTATTCAATAAAAAATTCAAAACTTAGAACATGTACATTCACGTGGAAAGCATGTGCATTATACTAGTTGTCTCAAAAAGAAATTATAATCTTACAAGAGAGGAAACTAGAATCTTAATTAGAATTTACTTGTCAAAAATTGGCTAAAATCACACGTGGACATAAGAGTTAATTAATAAGGGTGATCGAGTTCAATTCCTTGTTGTAGAAAATTCAATTTAATATTTGTTGATGTCAGTTATCTATAAAGGTTTATGTATGGATTGTTAAGGGTGTTAGGGTCCTTAGTCTCTTTCAGACAGTTGGTTCTTGGACCAAGAGTCTTGTCCTGCACATGACGAATACGTAAGGAGTCGAAGTTGGGATCTTCGGTGGTTCCTCTGATGATCAAGTCAGTTGAGAGCTTGAGTGGAGAAGAAAGAGAATTAAGTGTTCAGTTTTAAGCAAAAGGATTGCTTACCATTGGTAGCAGACATCAGTTTCTTTTTATAGCAGATCTGAGGGATAGATAGGTAACTTCGGCTGAGTCAAGCTAGCGGTTTAGTCATCATCAGCCTTATAGTTATCAACTGCAGAGGGGGTTGAGTCACTCAAGCGCTTAATGTGAGGGTGACAGAACGTGTGTGGCGATGACGAGGTCCGATGATCAGTCATAAAGACTTTCGGGGCTGAAGAAATGTTGATTCTGATTATTTTATTAAATGTGATGTCAATCAATTGTTGTGTGCGGCCCGAGGACACGCTCCCTCCCGACTCGCCTTTACGAGAGAGGCAGCAAGTGACGCCTCTCGTCTCGATTTTGCGAGTGGGCTGATAAGTACTTCATTTTTAGTCGGCCTCGCAAGTTGTCGACCAAAACTAGTGGAATGAAGAGGAGTGTGGTCGAGTCGGATGGTAAGGGCCGATAAGTACTGCCTTTTTAGTCGACCTCGTAAGTTGTCAACCCGAACTAGTGGAATGAAGATGAGTGGGTTGAGTCGGATGGTAAGGGCCGATAAATACCGTCTTTTTAGTCGGCCTCCCAAGTTGTCGACCGAACTTGGAAGAGGTCAGCTCAAGAAAGGCGAGTGTGAGTGAGAATACTTCTCAACTACTCGGCCCTAATTGGGAAAAGTTATGCCTATGCTGTTTGAGTCGTCATGACTAGACAAAAGTCAAACTAAGGATTAGCTAACATGGGACATGTGTCGATTCTAGAAAGAGGATACTTAGCTAGTTATTCGTAGGATATGACAATATTCCAAAGCAGCGACAAAGATTTTATTTCAAGATTTTAGAACCGGATAAAATTCAATATTCTAACATTTGATTTTAAACTGCCCGTTTTTTATTTTAACCGGCACATCATCCATGGATTCTATCAAAGTGTAGCTTGTCGTGCCACAGGACTCGTTTAGTCTCCAAAAGCATGATAAAATCATGAATCATCCGGAGGCAGGTCTTGAACATGCTAATTACATGAGTCGTGATAGTTATTGATAAGTGCATGAGACCATATGATTCATGATTATTATTAATTTGTTAAGTGCATGCAGTACGCAGTTTGTAGGCGTATAAAATTGCCTATAGGTCCCTTATCACAGCTCGACGA
>BQKN01066046.1:156133-167734 GCA_022839385.1 Asparagus kiusianus
CCGACCGGATCGAGATCACGCGGTGGTCCACGGCAAACAACCCCGGCACAGGCAAAGAACCCACACAAAGCGAGTGACCGCAAAACAGGAGCTCGCGATTCGTTCGACAAACAAGGATAAAAGTTATAATCTTTCTTTTTCGTATTTTGATTTTCATTGTAACCGGATCTTATAAAAAGACCGGATCTTTTGTAACCGATAAACTGTTATCAAGAGTGCAATGACATCAATGAAGAAAGAACCGATTTTTACCGCGAACACAGTTGATCTGATAAAATACTTAACCAATAAAATATCTATATTGAAGAAGTCACGACCACCGTACATACTGTCGTGCGCCTATGCGGAAGCGTTGCACGCACACACAACGAACTTGAGAGCACGGAAGAAGAAAGCCACACACTTGCACAAACCAAGCCAATTACGACAAATCAAACCAAACACAGAGATATACGTGGTTCAGCAATTGCCTACGTCCACGGGGAGAGGATGGGGAGATTTCACTATATGGAGGAGAAATACAACGGGTTACAACTCACAAAATCACTCAAATATAACCCTAACCAAAGCTCTCAACTCCCTCACAATATCTCCCTCTCAAAGTGCTCAAAACAATGCTAATTCTCTCCTTTTCTCTCCATTAGAAATCCTAAAAAACGTGGTCCTATTTATAATAAAACACAATCCCAAACAAAGGAGGATTCCCAAACAAAGGAGGATTCTAAAAACGAGTCTGCCACACCCTGCACCATGGGTGTGGCAGAGGGTGTGGTGTGCAGGACAGATTCTGCCACACCCTGCACCATGGGTGTGGCAGAGGGTGTGGTGCAGAACAGATTCTACTACACCCATGGCAGACACCACACCAGGGTGTGGTAGAGTCTGTTCTGGGTTATTCTTCACGTTTTTCACAATTCCTTCGCCGTTTTTACAATTCTCCACCTCGGCGAAGTGTTCCCAACATTGAGCCGACACCAACATGAGCACCAATGTGTCGTCTCTCTAAACTCGGCTGCACCAATGTGGTTGCCTACGTACCCCCTCTCCCAAGGGATCAAGCCGCCCGTAGTTCATCCAAATGGCCGTCAACGGCCTCAACAATCACGAATGTGCAACAAGTTTCGACAATGATCAAACTTGTTGCTCGGAACCACCTTAGTGAGCATATCCGCCGGATTATCCTTTGTGTGGACTTTCACAATCTCCACATCGCCATCTTCAAGAACATCCCGAACGAAGTGATAACGAACGTCAATGTGCTTCGTCCTCGCATGAAAAACCTGATTCTTCACCAAATAGATAGCACTCATGCTATCACAATGAATGGTGACGGACCGCTGCGATATACCAAGTTCCTCCAAAAGTCCTCGAAGCCAAATAGCCTCCTTCACAGCCTCCGTAACCGCCATATACTCTGCCTCCATCGTAGACAAAGTCACCGTAGACTGTAAGGTACATCTCTAACACACCGGCGCACGGGTCAAAGTAAACACATATCTCGTAGTAGACCGACGCTTATCCAAATCCCCGGCATAATCCGAATCAACATAGCCAATGCATAGCTACCCACCTGTAGTGTCCCGCTCATAAACCAAACCAACATTGAGTGTACCTTTAATGTACCTCAAAATCCATCTCACGGCGTCCCAATGACCCACTCCTGGATCGTGCATGTATCTCGACACCATGCTCACCGCCTGTGATAAATCTAGCCTCGTACATACCATCGCGTACATTAAGCTCCCAACTGCGCTCGCATATGGAGTATTCGACATCAACTCACGGTCTTCAACTGACTTCGGTGAAAGGCCAGCTGAAAGCTTCAAATGGGCTCCCAACGGTACACCAACTGGCTTCGTATCCATGCTAACATGGAATCGCTGTAGAACCTTCTTCAAATAAGCCACCTGTGTCAAACAAATCTTGCCCTTCTTCTTGTCTCTGCCGATCTCCATCCCTAAAATGCGCTTTGCCTCGCCCAAGTCCTTCATCTCAAACTCATTTGAAAGCTGAACTTTCAAAATCATCTATAGCTGACCTGGAACTAGAAGCAACCAACATGTCATCGACATAAAGCAACAAATAAATATACGCACCTCCTCTCAACTTGCGAAAATACACGCAAGGATCAAATTGACTCCGAGTGTACGAATGACCAAGCATAAAACCATCGAATCGCCTATACCACTGTCGAGGAGACTGCTTCAAACCGTATAGCGATTTCTTTAGCCTGCAAACCAACTTATCTTTCCCTGCAACTCGGAATTCCAATGGCTGAGTCATATATATTTCTTCATCAAGATCACCATGAAGAAATGTTGTCTTCACATCCAGCTGATCTAACTCCAAACCATACTGTGCCACCAAAGCTAGCAAAATCCGAATCGATGAATGCTTCACCACAGGAGAGAAAACCTCATTGTAGTCAATATCTTCCTCCTGTGCATAGCCCTTCGCAACCAACCTAGCCTTGAACCTCACTGGAGTGCCCTCAATGCCCTCCTTCTTCGTGTACACCCACTTGCACCCAATCGCCTTTCGCCCCTTTGGAAGCTCAACAAGCTCCCATGTATCGTTCTTATAAAGAGACTCCATCTCCTCCTGCATAGCCACCTACCACGAATCAGCCTCCGAACTCTGCTCGGCCTCTCTGAAAGTAGTAGGCATCATCTCATCGATACTCTCCACCGGAAGTGCATATACAATTGAGTCGGCATACCGTGCTGGCACCCGTATGTCTCTCCTCTGTCTCCGAACCGCAATAGAATCCTGAACCTGAGCCGTCGGTCCCTGATCCTGCTCATGAGTACTCGTATCCTCCGCATCATCGTCGTGCTCGCCTGGCGTCACCTCAGTCGGCACTCTAATGGATACTGCACTATCTGGACTCTGTGGAGCTGCATCAATCTCCACCACCTGCGAAATCTCCTCTGTCGGGTCGTTCTCCACCTGATGAGAGCTGGGAAGCTTCAAGATAGAAGCCTCATCGAATGTGACGTCCCTACTCAGCACAATCTTCCTATCAACTAGATCCCAAAGCTTGTATCCCTTGACACCACGTTTGAATCCTACAAATATGGCCTTCCTAGCTCGAGGTTCCAACTTATCAGTTCTAACATGATAATATGCAGGGCAACCAAATACCTTAAGCTGGTCATAGTCATGTGTTGTCTCTCCCGACCACATCTCCATAGGGGTCTTCCCCTCAATCGCAGATGAAGGTAGCCTATTAATGAGGTGGCTCGCATAAGAAAGTGCCTCAGCCCAAATGATCTTTTTCAAGCCACTATGCGCCAATAAACATCGAATCTTCTCCAGCAAAGACCGATTTAACCTCTCTGCCACCCTATTCTGCTGCGGTGTATGACTAACTGTGAAGTGCCTCTCTATGCCCTCGTCTCGACATAGCTGCTGAAAGGGGTCTGAAGTATACTCGCCGCCGTTGTCGGATCGCAACATCTTGATCTTTCTCCCAGTCTGCAGTTCCAGCCTCTTCTTCCACTTCACAAACAAATCTAGGACTTCACTCTTATGCTTAATGGTGTACACCCAACATCGTCTAGAATAGTCATCAACGAACGTGACGAACCAATGTCGACCACCAAGTGATGCCGTCTTGGTGGGACCCCAAACATCTGTGTGCACGTAGTCTAAGATGCCCTTCGTCCTATGAATGGCCGTCCCGAACTTCACCTTTGTCTTCTTGCCAAGTACACAGTGCTCACAGAATTCCACTTTACCACTTTTGGCTCCCTTCAAAAGCCCTTGCTTGCACAATGCCTGCAATGACTTTTTACCTGTATGCCCTAGCCTGAATGTCAAAGTCTGCTCTTGTCCGCCTCTGAAATCGCCGAAGCAACCTGGCCAATCTCGGTGCTTCCCTTCAGATAGTATAGATTATGACTGCGGACTCCCTTCATTACCACCAAAGATCCCTTAGTAACCTTCGCTACAGCATCCTCAAAGGTCACCTTGAATCCCTTCGCCTCCAAAGCCCCAACTGAGATAAGATTCTTCTTAAGTTGAGGAACAAATCTCACCTCCTTCAACTCACGGACTACTCCATCGTGCATCCGAATCCTCACAGTACCTATCCCACGAACGCCACAGGGTTGATCATTTCCCATGACCACAACACCCCCATCAAGTCTCTCAAATGATGAGAACCAATCTCGCCTAGGAGTCACATGATAAGTAGCGCTAGAATCAAGCATCCACTCTGATGCATCCAAATGGTTCACCTCCGAAGTAATCAAAAGAGAAAAGCTCGAATCATCAGAATCATTGCCGCTAGCAACATTCACCACATTGGCCTTCGGGCCCTTATTCTTGCTATTCTCCTTTTCTTTGACTTTCGGGCAATCTCTCTTCCAATGTCCCTGCTCCTTGCAGAATGCACATTGGTTCTTTCCAAGATGGTGATGACCTCTTGACTTTGACCTTCCTCTATTTCCACCTTTCTGATATGAGCTTCTACCTCTCGTCGACAAAGCCTCTCCTGAAGTACTAGCGCGGGAAGTCTCCTTATCCTTCCTCCTCAAATCGTAGTTCGTCAGTGCGTTAGTCACTTCACTATAAGTGATAGAAGATCTCTCGTTCAGCAACGTAAGCACGAAGGTATCATACTCCTCATCCAGTAAGGAGCCCAAAAGAATAATAGCCTTGTACTCATCTGTGATCTTCTCATCCACGTTCGCCAAGTCCGACAACAACTTAGTATAGTTGTTCACATGAGCCGCAAGTGAGGTGCCTCGGGACATCTGGAATCTGAATAATCTTCGCAGCAAGTGTAACCTGTTCTCAACACTCTTCGTGAGATACTTGTTGTTGAGAATTTTCCACATCTTCATCGCAGACGTCACCCCAATCACATCGTATTTCAGCTCCTGTTCCAAACAAGACCTGATCACCCCACAAGCGTTCCTATTTATCTTTTCTCATACCGTCTCTTCATATTTAGGTGGCCTCACATCGACCATGATGGTCTCCTCCAAATTTTGAGCATTGAGCGCATCCTGTACGTCGCTCATCCACAAACCAAAATTGATTTTGCCGTCATATTTCACTACACTAATCTTAGTGTTCTGAAAACCCACTTGAACTGTACCCGTCATCTTGCTGCTTTCACCAACTTCTTCACACATAATCACAAACTCCAAATTGCAAAGAAAGATTCAAACTTTATAGAATTTAGAAGTTACCCAACTGAACCCTAGATTGGATTCCAAATAGAACTCCTAACCACACGAGGAAAGCGAGATCTTCAACGGCAACTTCAAACCCTAACTCCACCAAAGCCTAGGACTCCAAGAACCAAGCTTCCAACTGAATCTTCCTCCACCTAATCCAAAACCCAGATCTGAAATCTGAGCTCTGATACCACTTGTCGCGCGCCTATGCGGAAGCGTTGCACGCACACACAACGAACTTGAGATTACGGAAGAAGAAAGCCACACACTTGCACAAACAAAGCCAATTACGACAAATCAAACCAAACACAGAGATATACGTGGTTCGGTAATTGCCTACGTCCACGGGGAGAGGATGGGGAGATTTCACTATATGGAGGAGAAATACAACGGGTTACAACTCACAAAATCATTCAAATATAACCCTAACCAAAGCTCTCAACTCCCTCATAATATCACTCTCTCAAAGTGCTCAAAACAATGCTAATTCTCTCCTTTTCTCTCCTTTAGAAACCCAAAAAAAAACGTGGTCCTATTTATAATAAAACACAATCCCAAACAAAGGAGGATTCTCAAACAAAGGAGGATTCTAAAAACGAGTCTGTCACACCCTGCACCATGGGTGTGGCAGAGGGTGTGGCGTGCAGGACGGATTCTGCCACACCCTGCACCATGGGTGTGGCAGAGGGTGTGGTGCAGAACAGATTCTACCACACTCATGGCAGAAACCACACCAAAGTGTGGTAGAGTCTGTTTTGGGTTATTCTTCACGTTTTTCACAATTCCTTCGCCGTTTTCACACATACAGCACTGAATCTGGATTCCTGAAGGTGACATCAAGCTTGTGTGTCTATTTTCTACTCATCCTGGGCATTGAAATTCTTACTGTTAATTTCGGAAAAGTAAATAATCTAATATCGTATTTCTTCGTGTTTATGGCAAAGTTTGATACTTGCGCAGTTGGCTATGACTCAGCAAGGGGTAGGCTCATGTAAAGCTTACTATTGTGATCATTCTTGTTATACTAAACGTGATGATAAATAAAAAAAAAAGATTGTTAACGCATTAACAAGTTATCCTGGAATAAAATATTGCAATTACTTACCTGTCGTAAAGAAAAAACGTACGGTTGCTTAACCAGCAAGAAGTGGTATCTAAAATTCATTAATAAAAGGGAAAATTGCTTTTAGCCCTTAAATAAAAATCGCCCCCACCTCATGAATAAGTCAACGAGTTTAATACCCCCTAAGATCAAATTTTGTAATCAATCGGGGGGGGGGGGGGGGCCCCCCCGCTCATATATGTCCCTATAAGTGTACTTTAATTTCAAAAATATCCCAAAATGCCTGTTTCTCCTTTTTAAAAAAACTCTAAATGATCTCAATTACTCTCTTCTACTTCGACCCTCAATTCTGATCGGCGACGGCGGAACTCGTCCCTCCCTCGAACCTCCCACAACCTCCTGCACCACTACCCTCCCCTTTCCCTATAGGCGGTGCCATAGCAGCAGGGTCGAGCCCTTTGCTCCCCCTCCCACACTGCTGCCAAGGACCTCCTTCGCCGCCACCCTTTTTCCCGCTATAGCCAAATCAATCCCACGTCATCGATAAAACCCAACTGAACTCAGGCTGTTATTCTTATGAGTTAGTTGTTAATATCTTCAGTTTATTGTTAACATTATGTGAAGTCGTTAAGGGTTTTAATTGGTTATTAAGGTTATATTAGTTATTATTGTTGTGAGTTAGTAGTTAACCTTGTAGGTTAGTTGTTAAGGATCAGCTATCAAAGTTGATTCTCTTCTCTTTTTATTTTCATGGATCATTGTTTGTGGGTTCAACGAGTAGCTCATAAATTTAACAACTAATTCATAAGTTTAACAACAAACTAATAAGGTTAATAACTAACTAATAAGGTTAACAACTATTTCATATGTTTATAGCATAGTTGTTAAAGTTACAATCTAGTTGATAAAGATACACGTTAATTGTTAATGTTACAATTTAGTTGTTAAGTTTATATGTTAATTGTTAAGGTTACAGTTTAGTTAATAATGATATATGTTAGTTGTTTAGTTCAGCTTGGTTGTAAGATTACAAATTAGTTATTAAGTTTACAATATAGTTGTTAAGTTTATATATTGGTTGTTAAGGTTACAATTTAGTCTATAAGAATACATGTTAGTTGTTAAGTTCACAACTTTATTGTTAATGCTAGAGTTTAGCTATTAAGGTTACAGTGTAGTTGTTAAATATATATATTTGTTGTTAAGGATATAGTTTAGTTAATAACAATACACATTAGTTGTTAAGTATATAGTTTAGTTGTTAAGTATAAATGTTAGTAGTTAAGTATATGGTTTGTGTTTGCAGAAAAAATAGGGGAGGGGTGGGAGGGATGCACACACTTAGAGAGAGAGAGAGAGAGAGAGAGAGAGGTCCTAAGAAATAGGGGTACAATGAGGGAAAAAGTAATGGTTGGGCGGCATTAGTTTTGGAGGCTAAGGGCATGTTTGGTTATTTCCTAAAAAACCAAGAAATAGAAATGAAAACAAAGAAAACTCAAAAAGTACAATTTCATCTATTTCCATCCATAAAACTCATCCACAACATCTAATAAAATATTATTTTTATCCAACAACTCATCTATCATATCTAATAAAATATTATTTTCATCCAACAACTCATCCACCACATCTAATAAAATATTATTTTTATCTACAACATCACTCAACTCATCATTTCAAATCACTCACATCATCCAATAAGATGGTGACAACTCATCTCATCTCATTAACATTTCATTTCCACTCATTTCCTCCCAAAAAGCTAGGAAAACAATTTCCTTAAGTGTGGGTCACATCATCCAATAATATAATGATAACTCATCTTATCTCATCTATTTTCTTATTTTTAAGTATGAACCAAACAAAAGAAAACAACCTATTACAAGAAATATGTTTCTTATTATTCATTTCCTTATTTTTTTTGCCAACCAAACAACATCAAAACAAGTTTTCTTAAAAAAATCACTCACATCATCCTATAATAAGGTGACAACTCATCTCATCTCATCTTCATTTCTTTGATTTCCTTCTTTTTTTTAGCAAACCAAACACTTCCAAAACAATTCTTCTTAGAAATAGTTTTCCATTTCTTTGATTTCCCATTTTTTTAGACAAACAAACAGACCCTAAGGGCCTGTTTGTTTCACCAATGTTATGGAATAGGAATGGTATTTGAACCTGATAGTGGCGTTTTTGTAATTAATGGATTCCAAATGAATCCTAATCTGAGTTTGGTTCAAAATTTTTTTATAGAATTGCTAATCTATAAAGTGGCTCAAACAGTGTATATTTCAGGAAATCCAAATCCAGCCCATTTGCTAGGAATTGGGCGGAATTTCTAACATCTCTCCTCTTTTTTATTCTGATTTCTAATCCTATTCCTAATCATTTGGGTGAAATAAACATAGAATGCAAAAAAAAAAAAAAAATGAGATTCCATAAACCTAAAACTTGTCTATAAATTTTTTATGGATTAGGTTGGAATCCATAAATAAAATAGGATTCTTAATCTTATTCATACCCTCTATTGAACCAAACAGGCCCTAAGAGCATAAAAATATGGATTTCAGGATTTTTGGCATGACAACTTTTTCTTGGGTGTGGGGCATATTCTCTTTCTAATTTTAGAGGTTAGAAGCAATTTTCCCTCAATAAAAATGTGAGAATAAACTTAGCTTTCGTACAAGTTTACAAGCATGCGACGGTCCATACACAAACTAGCTTGAAATAAATAAATAAAAACTACTTACTATTGGGTTTGAACCAAATGAAATTACTCAACGTTTTTCTAATTGCATCGCAAGTCTTCAGAAAACAATAAATTTGCAATTCTTCAAAATAATTATATTTTACAACTCTATTGCAGTTTATATGCATCATATTGTGCCTAAACGTGAAGCTAAAACTATATAGTTTCTCAAAAAGTATAAATATAAAAATATAAATCGTGGAACCTTCTAATAATGACTAAAGAATCGTAGTAATTTTTTAAGAAAATTTAGGGTAAATCAAATATTGAGCCGTTACATATAGTTTGCAAATAGTGAACCTATTGGTCCTATTCTTAGGCACTGTTTGGCAACCCAAAAAAGTGTCTTATCTAAGAGCTTGTGTCTTATTGACTTGGTCAATAAGCTAGTAGAGCTGTTTGGTGACCAAAAATAGGAGGAGATTATTTTAGAGATTGTGTCTTTTGCAAGTAGCTTTTGAAAAGCTACCTCAAGTAGCGTTTGTCTTTGGGAAGGAGCTGCCAATTTTTGTCTTACGTTTTTGCCCCTAATAATTCTAGTTTTATATCAATAATATTGCATGTCTTTTTTAGTCATTTAACAAACTTAAGCTAGTTGTACAACTACTTTTACCAAACAGCTCTAGTCAATCAGCTAGCTACACAGCTAACAGCTTTCAGCTACAATTTCACAGCTTTCAGCTAGCTTAACAGCTTTCAGCTATAATCTCGCAGCTTTCAGCTAGTTTTGCCAAACAGAGCCTTAGCCTCTAAACAAATAAGAAATGTTGAGAATCACCCCACCCCACCCTTTTATGAAAAAAAAAAGGTTGTTGAAGAGTTGCACATTAATCCCGTATATTAACCTGATGCTTTCCTAACCGAATTTTGACAACCTACTTATTGTTTATGAAGTATATGAATTGATATTATTCTCTATCAAAATCACATTAAAAAAGCAGTGTATCATTCGCACACTGAAAGTGTTGGATATTTGTGTTTTAGTCCTATATCGGAAATTGACACAGACTTATCTCTCCCTCAACCCTATAAATACACAATTATTCACATTCTAAAACAAAAGAAGAATATTAAGTTTTTCTACTCTCCTCTGGTTTTAAAGAAAATTATTTTTTCCCCTTTATAATTTTGCTATTAATTTTTTGGGCAATCTTCTTCATCTGAGCTAAGCTCTGTACTCTCGCCTGAGTACGAAGACTTGCCGTTTCCGGGGGCTTTTACCGCTAGGGGGGAGGGAACCATTTGCGCCAGGACGATAGGCGGGTTCAATCTTCTAGAGCAGTGATTACACGACTGCTCCCGTCAGACCTGAATTTCTTATCTCTTATTTATTTTATTCGGATTTATCTGCATGCTATAATCTTTAAAGTTGGTAAATTTCCAACAATCAAGAAGATTGAGATTATAGCACTTAAGTATTAAATCCGAAATAATTATTAGTTTTCTGTCACTGTTCATTAAAAAAATTTTGTTCATCCGAAAGGGAAAAAACGAAAGTCGCTGTTTACTAACTTTTTACGTGCGATTTTCAATTACTGTTCACAAATTAATCAGAAATTGATGTTCATTATAAAACAAAAATTATTGTTCATTAAAAAAATATTTCTGCTAATTGCTTATCTATTAATTAATAGTAATGTTGAAATAATAATAATAATAAAATTTCTTTTACTATTCATTCGAGGCTATTACTGTTCATCCGAGAATTTTAGCGGTTACTTATTGATTAATTATTGCATTTTATTACATTTATTTAATTGCTGTTAATTAATTTTAACAGTTAATTACAATTAATTGCATCTTGTAATTGATTTTATTATTAATTGATAACATTGAAGGAAAGAATGAATGAACGCATAACCATCCCGTGTGAACCAGCAATCAACTTTTGACTCTTTGGATGTATTACATCAGAGTAACAACTTGTTTCAGTGATTATATTAAAATTGATCACATAATCATTACATATTGCATATATCTATGTTTTCAGGTTTAGTTTCAAACACATTTCTTCACTGCATTTTGACACAAAGTCCTTCCCACAAATCAGTAATCAAACCCGTACACATGAACATATTCAAAAGTATGAGATTTCAGCCAAATGTTTTAATTAAGCTCAATTAGATAGCTCAACCAAAAATATATAATTGTCCAGCTAGCATAGTTCGGTCCAGCAGGTACATTTAGTTGCCCTTAGCTATTTCTTTTAATTAAAAAATAATAATTGGTTTCTCTGCTGGGATTGTAGCACTCTAAGAGAGCATCATTTATCTTATAACAAGCAGTTCCTCGTTGTCAATACATCCGCTAAATCTTTCTAGAAACTATATCCACACATAAGCAATATTGCTAATATGTTTTTGAAGAACTTCAATTCATTAATTGATGTATACCAAACTCATTGTGAACCAACCCAAATGAGTCAATACTGGACTTGGACTCAAGTCACATCCATATCAAATGGTCAGTTGTAAACCCTTTTATTTATTTGATAATTGTTATAATGTTTATGATTTCATGTGAAATATTTCATATTCAAGCATGAATAGGAGGACCGAAATTATGAGAAAAATTCATATGCATTTATTTAATTACGCTTC
>BQKN01066046.1:177734-205098 GCA_022839385.1 Asparagus kiusianus
GCAGTTGCCGAACCTCGTTAAACTTGGTGTACTGTTCTCTATTCTGCTTTTCTGTTGCATTAGGGATTTCGGCGTTAAATTCCCAACAGTTAGTGGGGTTATTAATGGGTTAGGTGAGGGTCATAATTAACATTTTATGGAAGATGGTAAAGTTGACAGAATACACCCTTACATTTATGACCCCAACTAACTCGAGGGACTTTATAACAGTACATAATGAAGATTTGAGTGACTCATATCAAAACATTAGTACAGATTATAAAGATTTAGGGGCTGTTTGGATTGGTTTTTTGGATGGGTAAAAGAGGGGAAAGCTGCCAAAAATGTCAACTTTTTGGCAGCTTTTCCCCAAAATCTCATTTTTTAGAGGCGATTTTGGGGGAAAGCTGTCAAAAAGCTGATATTTTTGACAGCTTTCCCTCATTTTACCCACTCAAAAAACCAATCCAAACAGCCCCTTAAGGGACTAACATCAAAAAACATTTCCTGAATATAAATATAGATATAGCTCTTGAATTTAGACATTAAACATAATGGCGTCAAATTTTATATTCACATATTTCACCCTAAATGCAATGTTGCAACCCGAAGGCCTTCGTGGGGTTCAGCCGGCCCAGCACTGCCCATAGCCACGTGGGATCCACAAGAAGGGCAGGTGTTATAATGAGCGCGGCCCCATTATTTTGTCACATTGGTCGGTTTCCATCGTGAACTTTCGTACCGTGCGGCGGACACGCGGTCGCTGCTGAATTCCCGTCGGGCCCACCGAATGAACATAAATAGAACGTCACTGTCGCCCTCTGCTGGCCACCGGTACAGCACCCACTGGCGTCCCGCGATGTGCTCAGATCCCACTTACTACGGAGCACGATCGAGTGGCAAATGTTGGACAGCACTCAGCGTACGAGAACTGGGACGCATAACGATGGATTTTATTACCAGCAACAATAATATAGTACCGCAATCAGGCTATACGCCATTGCGAGCTGCGTTCGCGGAAACAATACCAATAATAATTATGTTGTAGCGACACGCCAACAACCGATGGGTAGTTTGGTGGACATTGGTACCTGACAGTAATCAGCAATGGATCTATATGGCGTTTAGTGATACCAGAAGCCAGAAGGCCATCTTTTTGTTGCAAAAATCTATCAGACAATTCCGTTGAATAATTGGGTCTTAATATATGTTAACAAAAAGTATGAGAAAGCACTAAATGGTCACCGATGCATAAAATTAAATATGCACCAAATGAAAATTAACCGTTAGATCATTAGATATTGAGATTAGATATTGAGATTCGTGTACGGATTCAAAACATCTAGTTGATATACGATAAATGCTAATAAACTGTTCTACTGGATGCTTCTATGAGAGAACACTAGAAGAAGAGTTTAACAACAATGATATTTAAAGTACATCAAAGAAATGATAATTTTTAGATCTATTGAGAGAAAATATCCATTGATTACATATTTAAGGTGAAAAAGGGTTTTAAGTAGACATGGGTTATTAGATATTATGATTTATTCTCTTCTCACAGATCAGATTGATTCCAGTGGGCCCACAAATTTATTGTAGTAAGATCCTACACCACTCCGAGGGCCTAGGAGTGGATGTGGACCAGGCAGGTTCAGGCCCGTGACTCGGCTCGTCGGGTTCAAGGCCGAGTCGGTCCTGACCCGAGCCCAACCAGGTCAGAGTAGGCCAGACCTAATTCTCTGATCCTGAGTTTAGGACTGGACCCGGCATGACCCATGACCCGGCCTACAACCAGTGGGTCGTGGGCCATCCCATAGGTTTTTCGTCCAACTTTTTTTATATTTTTAATTATATTAAAATTGTATTTACAATTATAAAATTATTTATAATTTATTTTTAGTAATTTAAACTTGCATTAAATTATTTTTAAACTTGTATTAAACTTTTAATCCTCAAGTAGATAGCAACGAGCTTAAAGATATTTGTTTGTTTTTAATGGGCCAAAAAAGCCCACAAGCCAAAGATCTATGGCCTTTTGGTTTTATTAGCAGCTAGCTGCAAACTCAAATGGCTAAGAGAATAATTAGTCTAACCAAAAACTATATCATGGCCCAGGGCGGGACGAGCTAGGCCGGGTCGGTGTGTGGGCTGGGCATACTTCTCTGACCCTAGGTTTGGGGCTGGACCTGACCTGGCCCATGAACCGGGTTGGGCGCGATCGACTACGGGCTGGGCCGGTCGTGATTCATGACGAGCTGGGCCCGGTCTGCCCGTGTGTCGACTCGACCCACTCCCAATCCTATGAGGGCATCATTGGTTTTTCTCTATAATTAAAACAAACTATGTTTTCATGTGTTTCTAGTGTCTCATTTTTTTTTCATGGAAACGTGTTTTCAGTATTTATTTTGGCAAATAATATGATATATAATTAAATTTTATTCCTTTTTAAAGTTTGGCTCAAATTTAAATACCAAAAAGTTAAGAAAACTGAGGAAACTTCATTGCTTTCTTCTACTTTTTTATTCCGGAAAAATAGGGATTTCTTCCGATTTCGGAGTTTGGGAAAAAGAAATTACGTTTTCGTTTGGGATGAATTGGCACGTGGCATCTATTGAATTTTTTTTTTTGATAAAAACATCAGAAATTGAGAAAAATGAGTAATCTCTTTTCAGAATTTTCTTCAACCAAACAAGCGGGGACCTGAGCGGACGACCGCGTGGTGCCTCATTGGATTCATCTGAGATTCTGTGAATAGTAGGCGGTGGGCCCATGCACGAACAACAAACACAACTGTCACCAGCGTCGGTCCACGCGCCACGCGTTCTAAGTCTCGGTTCACTATCAACCGTCCAATAAGTCTAGCCCCAATCCAACGTCTGAGATTTCCTGAAACTCCTAGCACCACAAACCCTAGGAAATATTCGGCCGCGTTGGGCCACCAAACAAATTAAAAGGCAAATTTCTAAAAGTATATATCTAAAAAAAATAGAACGATTCTAAATATATTCAATTTTTTTTTTCCATTTTAATCCCCAATTAGCATTCTACCTTCACCAGCAACCGCCTCCCGTTCTAGTCCTCCCTAATTTATTCTCTCCTCCCTCCTTTATTCTTGGATGCTATAAATGAACCCCCCTCTTCCTCTCTTCCCAATTCATCCTCAACCCATCAATAAAAATTGCAGCTTTTTTTTTTCATTTATATGTCTCAGAGACTCAACGTACCTCACTCCTCCTCAATAGCCTTTTCTCTTCATCCCCATCTCCTGGTCTCCAGTGAGATGAACTCAAACTCCAACCGGTAACAAAACCCAGAATTTAACTTGATCCGGTTTCCAACAAATTAACCCAATTTACTCTTCTTCGCAATCCTCTCCTCCCTTCAAAAAAAAATTGATAATGGGCGTCAAAGGATTCGTTGAGGGCGGCATCGCCTCGATCGTCGCCGGGTGCTCGACTCACCCGCTGGATCTGATCAAGGTCCGAATGCAGTTGCAGGGCGAATCTCCGCAAATCCCTAATCTCCGGCCCGCTTTCGCTTTACCCAACTCCTCGGTCACAATCCCGACGATGGCTCCTCCTCCCCCCCCCTCCCCCTCGGCCCGGGCCCATCTCGATCGGGGCCCAGATCCTGCGCTCCGAGGGCCCCGCCGCCCTCTTCTCCGGCGTCTCCGCCACCGTCCTCCGCCAAACTCTCTACTCGACGACCCGCATGGGCCTCTACGACATGATCAAGACCAGCTGGTCGACCCCCGGCGACCACGGCGGGCCCCCGACCCTCCCCCTCCACCTCAAGATCGCCGCCGGCCTCATCTCCGGCGGCATCGGCGCCGCCGTCGGCAACCCGGCCGACGTCGCCATGGTCCGCATGCAGGCGGACGGCCGCCTCCCCGCCGCCGAGCGCCGCAACTACAAGAGCGTCGTCGACGCGATCGGGCGGATGGCCCGGTCCGAGGGGGTCAGAAGCCTGTGGAGGGGCTCGTCGCTGACCATCAACAGGGCGATGATCGTGACGGCGAGCCAGCTGGCGACGTACGACCAGGCGAAGGAGGGGATAATCGCCAGCGGGGCGATGGCGGACGGGCTGGGGACGCACGTGACGGCGAGCTTCGCCGCGGGGTTCGTGGCGGCGGTGGCGTCGAACCCGGTGGACGTGGTGAAGACGAGGGTGATGAACATGAAGGTCGGCGGCGGGGCGAAGCCGGCGTACGACGGGGCGTTGGACTGCGCGGTGAAGACGGTGAGGGCCGAGGGGCCGATGGCCCTGTACAAGGGGTTCATCCCGACGATCTCGAGGCAGGGGCCGTTCACCGTCGTGCTGTTTGTGACGCTGGAGCAGGTTAGGAAACTGCTCAAGGATTTCTGATCGCGTCGGAGGGGGTTGAGATTAATGGATATACGGTGAATTGGCGACGACGGCGATGATGACGAACAAGCTTGATTAGATGCTTATTAGTATTATGAGGAGGAGCGAAAATACTGCGATGTTATATGAATTGAATTAACTATTGGTATTATTGATTTAATTGGTAACGATTTTTTTTATTAAAACGGAGTGTCCATGGGCAAGAGGAGAGAGATAATCTTCCTGATTTGTATTGAGATCCTCTGCTCATTTATTTTTCTTTCTCCTCTCTTATATAGTGTCCAAATTTATTTTAGGAGATTGTATGCCGTTCAAAATCACGAATTTTTATGAGAATGATATCTGATTGGAGCCAGACTCTAGAATTAAAGCGTCAACTGCAAATATGCTACGATAAAACACGAAAGCACTGAAAATCAATCCCGTAAATTATTGGCAACCGTGTCATCATTTGCTGTCCCCAAAATTGACGATGGACAATTAGCAACTAACCAATTTGTGCTTAATCATTAATTACCGATATGACATACAAGATTGTGATCTGTCGACTAAACTTTGGCATGGGGAAAAAATTCCATTGCGAAAGATTGTAATCAGGCAGAGGGCATGTAAGTTTCAACGGGTTTTAATAGGGCTTGATGTCGCCTTTGGAAATCAAGATTCATTGATCTATGCATGGTGGCTATGACTTCTTCAATATAGATTTCAATTGGTTAATGTACACATCACTTGTAGCTCACATGTAGTTATGAATGCATCTACTCCTCTATACTAAAAATAAATCCCAAGTAATAAGTTTCAACGCCTTTTAATAGGCTTGATGTTGCCTTTGGAAATCAAGATTCATTGATCTATGCGTGGTGGCTGTGACTTCTTCAATATAGATTTTAATTGGTTAATGTACACATCACACACCTCACATGTACACATCACGCACACCTCACATGTAGTTACAAATGCATCTACTCCTTTACACATCACGCACACCTCACATGTACACATCACGCACACCTCACAATGCATCTACTCCTTTATACTAAAAAAATGATCGAAAAAATTACTGTTCATGCTACAGTAAATGTTGCAGGATAAACAGTAAATCAGATTTGCTCCTTCATACTTGAAGTCACTATCCATGCTACATTATTTATTGTGTTGATGTTAAGTGATCACGCGGTCAGTTATATTCGTGGTTGGATGATGTTATTAAGTATTGATGATGGGCTACTTTCTTTCCCAACTTTATGTCTGGTTCTTGAGTTGAGTGGCTGAAGCCTACACAAGTAGAAACTCGTGAGAGGACGGGGCTTGGGTCCCTGTGGTTCCTCCGACGATCAAGTTAGCTGATGAAAACGGGGACCTCCGACGATCAAGTTAGCTGATGAACTTGAGTGAGAAAAAAAATAAAAAACCGTGAGAGTTCTTATATGTGTAATATGTCTGCTTAGAGATTAGATAAGATCCAAAGATCCAAGATCATCAAAAAAGATCTCTGTTATGTTCGAATAGTACCTGTATTTATACCTAGGGTATAAGGCTAGATTGGTCACTTCAACCGAGCAACCGAGCAACCGAGCATAGGATGACGGTGGCGAAGTGTGGGCTAGCAGCTGAGTCAGCACTTACTTTACATGTGTCGACTGGCGAGTGGGGGAAAGATCACTTCAGCATACACGAGAAGTGATTGGCGGCATGACGGTGCCCACGTGGTCCGATGAGTCATGAAGGCTATCGGGGCCAGAGACATGATACGTCTCTTATGCATTAAATACGATGTTGACACGTCGCTAATGGGAAAAGCTCGAGGTGGAAGCTGTCCTTTAACTTTGCTGAGAAGTAACGCCTTTTGAGTCGTCCTCGTAAAGCGTCCAGTATCTGGTCGAGTAGGCTCGTGACGAGTCGTCTTTGACAAAAGGGGCGGCAAGTACCGCCTTTTGAGTCGATATGAGGGAATGTTGACTCGACAAATCGGCTGAGTTGTCGTCCCCACTGGTTCCCGGCCATCAATTTGATTAGGGCTTTGCATGCATAAGTACACTTGTCCGTTACTTGGTCATAAGTTGCTTTTTGGTGAATGAGAACACCATAACATATTTTATTATAAACAATAAAACAAATCAAATGTATTAAAACTTTGACCATTTTTTAAGTATAGAGGAGTATATATAATTTCCAAATCAAATGTATTAAAACTTGGATTTTTCTTCAAGTATAAAGGGGTAGATATGATTTCTAATTTTCAGCATATAGTAATTAAATCAAATGTATTAATACTTAGAGTGATTCAAATTCATAATTCGGTGCTTAAAAAATAAGGGGCCGTGCTATAGGGGTGCACACTAGTGTTGGTAATAGTTAAAGAGTAGGCATTTTTCATTGTGAACCATAGAAAGTATGGTACTTCTGTTCGTTGATTATTGTTCTTTCATAATGATAATAGTCATGAGCTGCTACACCAAAAACTGCAAGCTGTTGTTAGTTAAAATGGTAAAAACAAAATGCTTATTAGTCCAGCAAGAACAGAGAAGAACTTTAAGCAATTAACTTGGCTCGATGAAGGAAGCCAAAGGTCAAATTTGTTCCATTTCTGTCTTTTAGGCACCTTCAACTGCTTTAGTAGACCTCTATATATAGCTCTTGATGCAACAAGAGGCAGATATTATTCTAGAACTAATGAAGATGTCAGTGCTAGCCAAGTCCATTGACCAACTTATCTTGTTCTACTTGTGGACTTTTTCTTTCTAAAATGACAAAGTCGAAGTCAAATTCAATTTGAAATCGAACATCAATAGTTGTTTGGGAAAATGGTGCTAGTTGTTATCACTTGATTATCCTTTAATGATAATTATCTTTACTTGCTGATGTCACAATTTTTCATTTGCATTTTATAACCATCTATACATGTGAGATTTTACCTAACATTAATATCTTAAATTTATTATTTTCGGATAACATAATCAATAAGTAACCTTTGAGTTAAAACAACTGAAAGATAAATAAAGCCCCCTACCCAAACTGGCCCATACCGATTTTCAAAAAAGAAAAAAAAGAAAAAACTGTAACTAACTAACTATTAATATTTATTTTTTAAAACTATTATGTGATCTTTCTTAGTTTCTTTTGAAATTTGAGCTTCCAAAAGAATATATAAACATATGCCCGGAAAAAGGAAATAAAAAAAAGATTTCATTCTCAATCTCAATCACGTGTTTTGCGCCTCACTCCCCGCTATTATAGTTTTTTTTTTTTTGTAAAATGTCGTTTAGTCTTCGAGTAAAGCACCAAATTTATTTATTTATTTGTTATTATTTTAACTAAGCAGGGGTTTCACAACGAACCACATGAAACCGTTGTGAAACCCCGACCGCCTCCATTTCCAGAAATGTTTGTTAAATTAGTGAGCATCACACCGCAATCAGTGCAGCTTATTTGCGTACCCAAAAACAGAAAACTTTCCTTGTAAAAAGATTTCCCCCCGCATCTCGGGAGAATGCTTTCTGCTGTTGTAAAAAGATTCTAGCATTCCTTTCCCTCCAAATACACGAAACGAGAGCGCGAAAATGAGCATCCCAGGCCCTTTTACTCTCTCCCTCTAGCGTCTTAATTTGATCTGTAACCCAACCATAAAACAAAGTAAGTCAGCAGGATGAGGTCGATCGAGACTGAACGAAAGAGCAGTCGAGGAGAAGTGTGATTGAGGCTCATTTTCAATAGGATCGATCTACCCGAATCGATTCTTATTCATAACATCCTCTGTATTCATTTTACCAACAAAGGGTAGCCATAATAAAGACTTACCCTTCAAAGGGGACACGAGTATTCCGTATATCCTTTCACTGTGTTCTTATTGCACCGTCAATCGGGAACTTTGTAATAAGACCTGGCAGAAAAGTTTCCAGCACCAAACAAGTTGGGAGAATCACTTTCAACAAAAATTGAATAGTGAAAGAATAAAGGTAGATAAAAAGAGTTATGTCTGATGCTAGCATAGTCATCTATTAGTGAGCAAATGAGTCATTGATGCTAGCATATAAGTCATCTACACTGAACTTTTATAAAGACAGTTTTTATTCGCAGGGATTGACTCTCGGCAGCTTCAAGGTGAGTAATTTACATCGGATCTTAAAAAAATGTCATACATTTGATCCCTTTCGGTTACAGAAAATAAACTTCAGAAGTCTTTTGGTGGAAGCAAAGTTATTTAAAATTTTGCACCATGGGGAGCAACTGCTATAGGTTTAACTTTTGTAGCTAATATCCTTCTCTTTTTGTTAAATGGTCAGTGGTGTGTTATTCTAGCACTATTGAAAACCAAGATCCCATTTGTTAATTTGGTGGTGACAGACAGAGTTCGGGTAGCTTACTGGTTTTTATATATGATCTGTTACCGTCGAAGTTGCTACCTATGGATAAGCGATACTTTTCGTGAGTGAAACTTGCATGAATATGTTGGTAGAAAGTTGCTGTGAGTAGTAAGTGGCTAAGGAATAAGGATCTATATATATACTGTTGTGCGCAGCGGAATCGAAGTCACACAATGACAAACGAGATTAGAACACTAATCAACAACCAAAACAAGTATCATAAATATAAAACAACAAATTTTACGTGGTTCAGCAAATTTGTCTACGTCCACAAGAGCGACACAAATAATTTCTTATTAATAACAAGAAATTACAAATAAGAGAGAGGATCTCAAACTTGAGATCTCTCAATCAAATAGCAGATGATTTTAATATAAAATCACTGTTCAAACTCTCACTCTTAAATACAAAAAACCCACTCAATTAATTTCACCAACCCCTTCTCCTCAATTAATGAGTACATGGACACATTGGGTTCACAAATCGGAGAGAGAACGGAAGCTCAAAAACCGCCGCCTCTGAGAATTTCTCCGTTCCCTCTCACGCCGCTCTCCTGTGTTTTTTCTCTCGTGAACGAGGGTTTCCCTTTTATAGGGAAACCCTAGAGCACACTCTCCAGCTGTGTCCAGTTAACTCCCATCAAATCCGGCGAGGTCCATCACGAGACGAGTCAGGCGAGCTTCAATAGGCGACCCGTAGCAGGCGAGCCCCCTCGCCAGCTTGTCTATAGCTGGCCTCCACCACGCAGGCGAGCTCGAACCGCTACAGTGTAGACGAGCTCCTCGCCTACAGGCGAGCTCCTCGCCTACAGGCGAGCTTCCTCGCCTCCATCAGGTTCGTTCTTCTACATATACATATTACATTTTCTCTGTTTGTCCTCTTTCTTTCTCCGAATTTTTTTTTCAGAATATGTCTGAAAAAGCTAATTCAGCTGTGTTATGTTGTGAAAAGGAAAGTACATATGTACAGGTTATACAAGATTAAGGTGGCGTTTGGTTGTTTGCAACTGGAGTTGCAATGCAAGTGTCACTTGCATGCAACTGAGACGTTGCAACTCTTCTTACATGTAAGTACAGTTGCAATTGTTTGGTTTAAAATTTAAATTTTGCAACTTATAGTTGCAGCTGTTTGATTATGCTTATAACTTAACATATGCAACACATAAAATATTTTTTAAAATAATATTTTTTAAAATAATATTTTTTAAAAAATAATATATTTTTAAAAAGTAATATATTTTAAAAAATAATATATTTTTAAAAATTAATATATTTTTTAAAAGTTAATATAATATTTTTAAAAATAATATAATATATCATTTAAAATATATATTATTTTTAGACAATTATATTATTTTAAAAATACATTATTCAAAAAATATATTATTTTAAAAATATTTTGTTCAAAAAATATATTATTTTAAATATATATTATTTTTAGAAAATTATATTATTTTAAATATATTATTCAAAAAAAGTATATTATTTTAAATATATATTATTAAATAATATATTATTCAAAAAATATATTATTAAAAAATATTATTTTAAAAATATATTATTTTAGAAAGTTTATATTATTTTAAAAATATATTATTTTATAAAATTATATATTATTTTAAAAAATATATTATTTTAAAAATATATATTATTTTAAAAAATATATTAATTTAAAAATTATATTATTTTAAATATATATTATTAAAAAAATATATCATTCAAAAAATATATTATTTTAGAAAAATAATAGTATTCCTAGAAAATTTTATTTTTCAAAAAATATATTATTTTAGAAAAATATATTATTTTAGAAAAAATATATTATTCAAAAATTATATTATTTTAAAAAATATAACATTTTAAAAAATATATTATTTTTAAAAAATATTATTTTAAAAAGTAATATATTATTTTAAAAATAATATATTACTTTGAAAACTAACATATTATTTTGAAGAAATTATTATAATAATAATTATTTTAAAAGATTAATGTTGTTTTTTTAAAAATGTTTTTGAAGAAATTATTATAATAAGAATTATTTAAAAGATTATTTAAAACCTTTAATGAATTTATTTTTGAAATAATAAGTAATGATTTTGAATTTAATAAATTTAGGTCAGTTGCAACTAAGTTGCAACTATGACTTGCGGCCATTTTTGACGTAAGTCATATGTTGCAACTGAGGGTTGTTTTGCAACTGTGGTTGCAACTGCAACTGTGAGTTACAGCAAAACAAACACATGCAACTGGTCAAATTGGACCTAGTTGCATGCAACTGGAGTTGCAACCACTCCAGTTGCAGCCTACCAAACAGCCCCTAAATGCTTGTTTTCGCGGAAATGTGCAACTCAGATAGAAGGGGTTTTTAGTATTAATTAGTCCCTCAAATCTTCAATAATTACATATTGGTCCCTCAAATTTTATCGGCCCTTGCAAAATGGTCCCATTGTACTTCAGTTAAAAAAACTCAATCATGACTCGATTAGCTCCTAACAAAACATTTGTAATTACCAAACTATCCTTCTTTTTGAAGTTTCAGCGCTTTGCAAAGCTCAACTTTGGGTTACGGTTAATTACTTTCTAACCAATGGTGAAGATGAACCCAAGTAGGTTTTGTTAGATCTAAATATCTGAGATCTAATTCAAAAAACTATGATTTAATTCAAAGAGAATAAACAACAACAATGAGAGCATAAGCTTATACCTGAATCCATTGTTTGGATTTGTACGGATCTGAATTAGGGTTTGATTTTCTAATCTTGATGGTCTCTCCTTTAGAATCTCTTTAGATGATGATTAAGAGAATAGAGAATGTAACCCTAGATTAGGGACCATAACCCCTTATTTATAGTTGTTGTACTTTTATAATTTGGCCCCTCATCAAATTATAATTACAACCTGGTATCCGCACATTTAGCGCATGATTTACTTAAATACCTATTAACCCAAATTGATTGATCACTTTATGTGGGTTAACCTTAAAGATAACAATACACAACGATTAATCATATGTGCCCACAAATAGATTTAATTAGATTTAAATCCAACAATCTCCCACTTCGGCACCATATGATTCCTTAAATTGTGTATAACCTTATGAGCTCAGAATTGTTATCACTGAAAATGTATTTCTGAACAATCTCGTTCATTGACTATATCAATATAGGATCAAAGCGGTCTTCGTCATATTTATCGTGACTCGACTCATCAATGGTCACATATACCAATACAATCAAACGATATAGATCAATCATGAATGTGCAGCATAAAAATTACATGCAATGTGATCAGTACATGTCTATTTTCAATTGGTCCTACTTTAAACTTTAGTGAGGTCAACTTCAACATTATGTACCAGAGTGTATGAAAATTGAAAAACTTATATCCTGATCAGACAATACAACCTAACATAAAGCACCACAATTATAAACTCCCACTAAATTATGATATCCTCAAATAATACCACACTCATATGAGCAGTGTGCTCATAAAAGACCTTAGGTGACAATCCTTTAGTAAGAGGATCAGCTATCTTGGAGTTTGTCCTAATGTGCTCTATGGATACTTGTCCACTCTGTACCATTTCTTTCACAACCAGGAACTTAATGTCAATATGTTTTGACTTAGTTGAGCTTCTGTTGTTATTAGAATACATAACTACTGATTTATTGTCATAAAATAACCTTAGTGGTCTTTCAATATTTTCCAAAATGTGCAGTCCAGTGATAAAATTTCGCAACCATATTCTATGATTTGATGCCTCATAGCAAGCTACAAACTCTGCTGTCATAGTGGAGGAAGCTATGAGTGTCTGTTTAATACTTTTTCATGATATAGCTCCTCCTGCTAAGATATAAATGTAGACTGATGTAGACTTTTTGTTATCTTGACATCCAACAAAATCAGAATCAGAGTACTCAATGACCTCCAACTGATCTGATTTTTTGTATGTGAGCATATGATCTTTTGTTTTCTGAAGATACCTAATAACCCTTTTGACTGTTATCCAATGATCCATACCAGGGTTGCTTAAGTATATGCCTAACATCCCAATAATGTACGTAATATCCAGACGCGTACATACCTAAGCATACATTAGACTTCCTACAGTCGAAGCATAAGGAATCTTCTGCATTTCCTGAATTTTAAGGTTGCCTTTAGGACACTGATTGAGATTGAACTTGTCTCCTTTAACAACAGGGGTATCTCCTGGTCTGCAGTCTTACATACCAAACCTTTTAAGTATTTTATCAATATAGCTCTTTTGTGATAATTCAAGAATACCCCGAGAGTGATCTGAATGTATCTAGATTCCTAATATAAAAGAGACGTCCCTAAGATCTTTCATTTTAAAATTCTTTGATAGAAATCTCTTGGTTTCGTGCAACATGCCTATATCATTAGTGGCAAGCAATATGTCATCGACATACAGAACCAGAAAAATATACTTACTCCCACTGAACTTGTGATATATACAGTCATCAACAATGTTCATCTCAAAACCGAATGAGATAATTATTTGTTGAAACTTGTAGAACCATTGACGAGGAGCTTGCTTGAGTCTATAGATGGATTTCCTTAATTTACAAACCATATTCTTTGTGTCTCCTGACACAAAGTTTTCTGGTTGCACCATATAAATCATCTCATCAATGTCGCCATTGAGAAATGCAGTCTTAATATCCATCTGAGGTAACTCAAGATCAAAATGAGTAACAAGTGCCATGATTGTTCTAAAAGAGTCTTTCGATGAAACTGGAGAGAAAATCTCTGTATAATCAATGCATTCCTTTTGAGTAAAGCCTTTAACTACAAGACGTGCCTTATACCTCTCCACATTACTATTTGCATCCCGCTTGGTTTTAAAAATCCATTTACAACCAATTGGTTTTGTACCTTCTGGTAATGTGATAAGTTTCCAAACCTTATTGTCTTACATAGACTTGTACTCTTCATTCATGGCATCAATCCACTGTTGAGAGTTAGAACTTTTCATAGCCTGAGGAAAGTTGATTGGATCATCTTCTAACATTCTATTACTTTCCTCATGTTCTTGGAGAAATATAATGTAATCATCCGAAATAGCATTTCTCATTTCTCTCGTGGATCTCCTTAATGGCACTGGTTCTTGATGTTGTTGAGTTTGTTCTTCTGGAATAGAAAGTTGTTCAATATTGTCATCTTGAGGTTCCAGATTTACTTCTTGAGCAATATCAGGTATAGGAACCTGAATATTGTTAAAGTTAACTGTATGGATTGGATCTGAAGCCAATTCCTCCTCAAAAGCAATGTCTCTAACCTTATTTCTCCCCCAAACTCAACATCCTTAAAAATATTGTTGTTCCAAAAATATTTCTTAGCGTGTGATCATAAAACTTATAGCCCATAGAGCATTTAGAGTACCCAATAAAGTAGCTGCTAACTGTTTTGGAGTCCAATTTCTTTTTATTTGGCCTATAAGGACTTGCCTCAGCTGAACATCCCCAAATATGTAAATATTTTAAACTGGGCTTTCGACCAGTCCAAAGCTCATAAGGTATTTTAGCAACCGCTTTACTTGGCACTCTGTTCAGAATATAAGCTGCTGTCTTTAGTGCTTCTTCCCAGAGTGACTCTGGTAAAGAAGAATGAGTAATCCTACTTCTTACCATATCATTAAGAGTCATGTTTCGTCTTTCAGCTATACCATTCATGCTAGGTGAACCCAGTATTATGTACTGTGGGATGATACCATATTCCTCTAGGTATCTAGCAAATGGTCCTGGACGTTGTTCACCTGAACCATCATATCTGCCGTAGTACTCACCACCACAATCAGATCTAACGGTTTTAATTCTTTTGTTGAGTTGATTCTCAACTTCAGCTTTATAGGCTTTGAATGTGTCTAGAGACTCAGATTTTTCATGAATGAGATATGGGTACTCATAACGTGAGTAATCATTTATGAATGATATAAAATATTGTTGATCATTCTAAGATGCCGTAGGGAATGACCCACAAATATCTGTATGTATCAATTCTAAGACTTCTGAAGATCTATTAGCACCTAATCTTTTAACTTTGGTCTGTTTTCCCTTGATACATTCAACACAAACGTCAAAGTCCGAAAAATCAAGGGAATTTAAAATGCCATCAGACACAAGATGTTCAACTCTACCTTTTGAGATATGACCCAAGCGCTTATGCCATAATGTCGCCAAATTTTCTTTATTTAATTTACGTTTAGTACCACGTGATTCCACATACAAAGTTTCATTATAAGAAGCAATTGTATCAAGCAAATATAGGTTGTCATAAGTACTCAAGTAACCAGTTCCCATTACATTTGAATTAAAAGATAAACTGAATTGATTGTTTCTAAATGAACAAGAATAACCGGATTTGTCCAATACAGAAACAGAAATCAAATTCTGTCTAAAGGACGGTACTACAAAAGTATCTTTTAAGTCCAAATAAGAACCAGTTCCTAATAGCAACCTAAAATGCCAAATTGCTTCCACATCTACCGATTTACCATCTCCCACAAAGATGTGTCTTTCAACATCACTTGGCTTTCGGTAGCTCATGCAACCCTGCATAGAAATACTTATGTGAGTAGTAGCACCAGAGTCTAACCACCAAGTGTTTCTAGGTACTGAAGCTAAATTAACAGCAGAACAGACCAAAGTAAGAAACGTACCTTTATTAGCACGCCAGGCGTGATATTTGGTACAATCCTTCTTTACATGTTGAGACTTGTTACAGAAGAAACAACCCTGATTATCCTTATGTTGTTTCTTCTGAACTAGACCCTTAGCAGCTTCATTATCATTCTTCCTTTTCTTGCCCTTATCCTTAAAGGCATAGGCCAAATGAGTACTTTCAGTCTTATCTTGCTTCAACCTATCTTCTTCTTACACACAGTATGAAATGAGCTCATTTAGAGTTTATTTCTCCTTTTGGTAGCGATAACTGAACTTAAACTGATTGAATTGTGCAGAAAGAGACAACAGAACCAAATGCACCAATAACTCATCACAATGGTCGAGTTTAAGTGCCTTAAGCTTTGAAGCAATATGAGATATTTCCATAATGTACTCCCTAATATTTCCTTTACCCTTATACTTCATTGAAATCAAGCGAGCTAAAATCGTGCTTGTTTCTACCTTATCGTTTTTCGTAAAACATTTCTCAATTTCGGCAAGAAAATCTTTAGGCATAGTAATCCCTTCAGATTCTATGCCTCTGAAGGCTTCTGGAACGCCGCGCTTAATGATCATGAGACTCATGCGATTTGAACGCTCTCACTTCTCATACTCCTTCTTAACATCAGGAGTGCTATCCGCATTGAGAGGTTGGGGTTGCTTAGTTCTTAATACTAGGTCTAGATCCATGCAGCCAAGAATAATTAATATGTTCTCTTTCCAAACCTTGAAATTTATCCCATTAAGCATGAGAATTGAGTTGATGTTAGCAGAAATTGTTGCAGCAGATACATTAGCTGAAATAAACAAAAGATACTCACATTATTAACTATAATTAGTAATCAATAAAATTTAAATAATGACAAATCCCATCTCAAGATATCTGGCACAATATTAATACCAAGTCTTTGGACAGTACTATTAACTTGTAAGTGATACCTTGTTGCAATGATCAAACATTGATAATAACTCATGTCAAATAATGAAACTATCTTTGGATCAATTCATTATTCACATGTAAACCTTATAATTATCACACGTTTATCATCGCAAATGTGTATGCAGTCTAAATAAATATTAACCTTCCTTTGGACCGATTAAATATTTACATGAAAGCATACACACAAACATCTCATATTCCTCATGAACAATCTACACAAGAGAGGTTACTTTGGTAACTTCTTATTTCAATTAATCAATTGGAGTGAGAGACAACCTTAATACCTTAGTGTCATAATATTTGAATTAAATAATTGATTAACCATCAAATTAAATTTAAATTAAATTAAATTTCCATAGCTTAAATAGGGCCTTATTACTTAATTAATTAAATTAAGCATACTAAAATTGGGCCCAAAACCAAATAGAGTTAAGTGGGCTGTGCCCTAACTCAAATTGTCTGCAGCCTTCTTCTTTCACCCGACGAAAGAGAAGAACAGTAGAACGAACGCGAGGTTCATTTAAGAACGAACGCGGGGTTCGTTTGAAGTGAGCAAGAGACTTGCCTGAGGATGAACGCGAGGTTCGACTTGAGAACGAACGCGAGGTTCGTTTGGATTGAGCACAAGGCTCGCCTGAGGATGAACGCGTGGTTCGACATGTGAACAAATGCGAGGTTCGACTTGGGAACGAACGCGAGGTTCGACTTGAGAACGAACGCAAGGTTCGTTTGAAGCTTTCAAGCCTCACCAAAAAATTAAGGTAACCATTTCCTTAATTTCCGCACGTTTTCACACGCACGAACCCCTTGAAGTTTTAATCTGAAACCGCCGCCGCCATTGCTCCTGCATCCAAATGTCGAAACCCTAGGGTTTCCTAACGCTTCCATCACCGTCGGAGTTGAGAGCGAGGCCGTCAACGACACTTCGCTGGCGAGGAGTACGGGGACCGACGACAAAAGAAAAAATAGATCTAAAAAATTCCTCGATTTTATTTCAAAACCAGATCCAGAATAAAAAAAAGATGACTCCTTGATCCAGATCCCAAAAAATCGAAGAAAAAATCCAAAAAAAATTAAAAACTTTACTGATCACGGAAATTTACTGTTCACCCGTGAACAGTTCTGAGAAAAACCAGAGATTTAAGATCAAAAAACCCAATTTTAAAAACTTTAAACCCCTAAGAATTAATCACGGGTGGCTCTGATACCACTTGTTAGATCTAAATATCTGAGATCTAATCCATAAAACCATGATTTAATTCAAAGAGAATAAACAACAACAATGAGAGCAGATGCTTATACCTAAATCCATTGTTTGGATTTGCACGGATCTGAATTAGGGTTTGATCTTCTAATCTTGAGGGTCGCTCCTTTAGAAACCATTTAGATGGAGATTAAGAAAATAGAGAACGTAACACTAGATTAGGGAGCATAATCCATTATTTATAGTTGTTGTACTTTTATAATTTGGCCTCTCATCAAATTATAATTATAACCTGATATCCGCACATTTAGCCCATGATTTACTTAAATACCCATTAACCCAAATTGATTGATCACTTTATGTGTGTTAGCCTTAAAGATAACAATACACAATGATTAATCATATGTGCCCACAAATAGATTTAATTAAATTTAAATCCAACAGGTTTGTGTTTTCTTAAACAGTTGGCGAAAAAAATATAGCGCAAAAATGACCACTTTGCTTCCAATCGTTAGATTTGATGGAATATTCCCTTAATCTAATGTTATTAACGCGAAAGACCATTTTGCAACACCCTACTAATTTCAGGGATTAATATGCAAATTTCTAAGATTTGAAGTTTGATGAATTTTATGATGACCCCTTAAAATTTAAAAATGTCACTCAATCTCCTTAATTAAAATGGGGAGAAGCCCTAACCAATTAAGCCCTAACCCGCCTTCTCCGATTATACACACATATATAGACGGAGGTAGTAAGGAGAATCACGACCACCAAAACCAAACCGAACGCGAATCTCCCGATTCTCATGCCTTTCGCGGGCTTTGAAGGGAGCTTGATCTCTGCAATGGACATGACAAATAGACCTTCTGAGAGGAAAAGAGTCATAAAACAATTCAACCGAATTGGATATATAATGGTACAAGGGGGTCTATCCGTAGCGATAGAAATACAGGAGGTCTATCCCACAGTTAACGCTAGATAGGACGTTTCTTCATGCGACTCGTTGCCCGATGCATATCATCACCGAACCAACCAAGAAATTAACTAGAGCGAAACAGTATTCCGGAGTTCACCCAGCAACTAGAGACAGCATACATACTGTGGAAGAAAAGCGTCGAGAAACTCAACGTACCAACATATTCAAGCATAAATCTCAACAAATCAAAAGGGCAACCGCATCTCAACACCAGTATTATTCATAAACGACCGCGTACTTCTTATTACCATCAACCTGAAGACCCTCTCTAATCGCTACAGTAACCGGGACCGCCAACAAAGAATGGCGGATCCGAAGTAGCAGTGTAACAGTGTGGCCTATCTTGGACTAATTCTAGGACTGGAAATTCAAGTTCTCCAGCCTCTGAAATTTCGAAAAGATTTTGAAGGTACGCTGCTCTCTTCCTGCCATCCGAAGGAAAATGACCACTTCCCATCGGAGGAGTCGTGTCGCCGGCGTGGTAGGAGACCAAGCCACCAAATTCAACAAAAGAAGCGGATTCTGCTAAACTAGTAAAAAGAGATTTTGGCCAGTGGCCTATCCGTGTCTCTCCACCTTTCCCACCGCGCAACACCCAATCTCCAGTTAAACCATCCTTCATACATCAAATAATGTGATAACAAGTCAGCATATATATGTTATATGTTGAGGGTTACTGTAGTGAATTAAGATGTTTTAAGGTATTAAGTCTGTCCTATAAGAAATTTGGAGGTATGAAGTCTGCTCTATAGTATGTCTGAGTAGTAAATTAAGATGTTTTAAGGTCCAACATGGGGTTCTATTACTTAATAAAGTCCAGAGACTGAGAAATAAGGATTAGATGGTTTTACCTTGAATATTCTTAAAGTAATATCATATTGATCTCCATCGTAAACAGACAGTGGTCTAATTTTTCCTCCTAATTGGTATTTTGTTGGATAATAGGGTACAAATCCTTTGCACAGAAGATTGTAACATCCAGTACTTTGAAATCCATCTCTCTGTCAAAAAAGACACGTTAGAAACCATTTAAACTAGATAATGTATTGCACATAATTAGTAGATAAATTGAACGACTTACCGACCAATACGCCATCAGATGTGTGTCATTGTCACCGTATATTTCTGGGAATACCTGAAATTCTTGTACATTTAAAAGAAGAATTTTTTTGATAGATGTTGATGATTACCGACCTTACTTTATACTCTTTCATAGTTTCATAATCATTTTAGATGTTAATGCTAACCCTAAATATGAAAGGAGAAAATATGATACATATAAAAGGTTTACATGACAAGATCGATATAAAAAGTTACACACAACTTTATACTTGAAAATATATAAAACCTGGTTTAGTTGTTTATGTTACATGGAGCATGTCACATCCTGAACTGATTAATCCACATAAAAACAAACAAGCTAACGTACAGCTATGTTATAAATTTTTGCAACACAACCAAAAATAGCCAATACTTCTTATTAAAAAGAAGCGCCAATAATACTTACGTGCCATCCGGCGCCTATAACATTGTGGGTATTAAGAGGGCCATCTAGTCCACTGGCAAGCAATATTCGCATGGAACTTGATTGCTTATCACCAACGTAAGGCAAACCCCAAACATTTAGAGTTCCTTGAGCGCCATAAAATTGGCCTTGATCTTTGAGCACTGCATACTGAATGTAGAAAGGATCCAATGATAGTCAACAAGGTACATTCATCTACGAATCTAACACGAAGGAAATAGTACCATAACTTTCTATGAGGACAACAAGCTAATGATCTCAACTATTATTTGAAGCAAACAAAAAAAAAAAGAGTTTTTTTGACATTGTGTTTTTCTCGGTTTTACGTACTTAGAGAATTTGCTAATCTTATCAAATCATTACTAAAAGCTACTTGATCTGATTTGTTCTAGCTCCTATCCATTCTTTGTAAGATTTTTTTAATAGACTTAAATGGGACATATCTAATTTCTTATTAAATTCCATAACTTTCCATGAAAATAATAACTCTTCCAAAATTTATCACATTGTCTCGTTTAAAAATAAATACCGCTATTTTAATGGACATGCACCTTAAAGAAATTTGTCATCCTTTATTCTCTGTCCCTTCTTATATCTAGTATAAGATTACTTACATCAACAGCCAAACAATATTTGGAGTTGAAAATGGATAAGAAATTGTGTTAATCTTCACTTCTGGCTGCTTAATTACAATTCTTTCTACGTTTCAGCGTATTTGCTCTATTGAATTGTGTTTTTCCCTTTTAATTTATAATCTTTTTGAGATTCATATTGTTACATAAGCAATTGTAAATGCCAAATAAAGGGAGGATGTGAAGAGGGATAGAAACACCTATTTTCTGAGTCATGCATATTTGCGTAACATGCACTTAAGGCATTGCTTCTTGATTTCGCCATGACATGAGATTATATTTAATTTAACAATTAAACTTTAAAGAGGTTCTGAATAACCTTCATTCATAAACAAAAATATAGTATATGTTTTGAGTTTTTTATTTCAAACGTACAACTTGCACTTCTCATCCTTCCCGAAAATGCTGCTCATGTCTTGTGATGACTACGAATGAGTATTGGTTAAAAGAATAGTCAAAATCATGGAGAATCTTGGAGGGATGTCTTCCCCTCAAATTCAACAATCGTTGCAAGAAATAGGTTTTCTAAACATTCGATCTCTTACTCTGTAACTCAGACTCTACTACAACTTCACAAACAAAGAGCTTCTTTCCTTTTCATCGATTAATTAAACCACAAAAAGAATGAGGAAAATTACTTACATGAAAAAGACGTGACTCATCTTTCTTTGGTGAGAAGTCGGAGTGTAGTGAATCCCATGCAATTCTTTCAATATTTTGTGATCCACTATGATTTCTTGTATGTTGTTCTCCAGTTGATAAGTCTAGAGTTCCATTTGAGAAACCTTCTATGCTATCTAAATTAGAGCTAGATCCATTCTGTAGGTCAAGTTACATAAAAAAGTATTATGAGCTACGCAATGCAGCAAAAAAAAAAAAAAAAAGGTCAGGTCAGAGAATTGATATGCAAAACTAAGTCCAAAATATGTAATTATAGACAATAAAAATTAAATATGAGAATGAACGATGTGAGTTTGTATGTCTCATCATCTGTGTTCGATAAAATATGCAGGTTTCTATTAAAGCTCATTTTCGACCTCACATGAGGAAAAAGTTTTTAATTTCCACTCATGCCTGAAGAACTACGCTTATAGCTTGAACTGAATGTCGTATGAGTGTCATCTGGTGCAATTAAATGAGACAAATAGTTGCATACTAGCAATTATGTGCATTGCCTACAATTTGTGCAGACATCTTCACTAAATTTTTATGGAAAAAAAGAAAAACCATTCACATATATGCGAATAATTTTTCCAAGAAATGAAGATATATAGTGTAGTATGTTTAATTGAGTTGTGTCAGTTGCATATTAAGTTATGGTTTTTATCTCTAAGAACATTAAACGCGATTACGAATGGGTACGTGTTTTCTCTCTTCTAATTCTTTATTTATCCCAGATAGAAGTAGGCATGAAACATGTTTGTGATTGGTCCATAAATTTACGCTCCAAAAAAGTATATCCACTTATTATGGGAGAATGCAGTTGTTAGTTCATAAAAAATTATGACAAATATCATATACATATGCATATGAATTGAAAGAGGGAAAAAAAAGATACACGCCTAGATAATCTATAAAGATAAAACGTGACATATGTACTATTACCCTTAATCTTTTATAGGTTTTGTCTTATATAGCTTCAAAAACCATTCTGTGATAGGATACTTACAATTTCGCTAATAAGCAAAAGAGAGAGAAGCAATATACAGACAAAGCCCAGGAAATTGTAAGAACCCATTGGTACGAATAATATGTATGAATCCAAAACCTATTTATAGTGGAGATCAATGTCCTCCCATTCTTTAAGCACCCAAGGTTTGCTCGAAATGGTATTTAATTAAGGGTTTAACAAAAATTGAAGCATTACCATTTCAACCCCACATTTACGTGTATTAATTAATTCAGTCCATTTTTCCATAAAAACCAGAAATTTCAGCTTCCTTTATTTTGAGAAGGTATCTAGCATTCATTTTACCTCGTTAGTATAATGAGGAAGCACATCTGTCTGTCCACACATAGACAACTAATTCAAATTTCACCTAACGACTCTCATTAAAACTATCAATAATTTAAAATCTTTAAAAACCCGTTTTTATTATCATTATATCCTTTTTTTTCAATATTTCTTCTTTTTTCCCCTTCATCATTTCCATTTCTTCTGTAATTTTCTATTTTGTTTTTACCTTGTTTGCATTATATTAATTCGCTTGGTTGAATTTTTATCAAGAATTTTTCATTCAAAAAAAAAAAAATTCTAATAATTTTGCAAATGTTAAAGCATTATCTTTGCTGTCTACACAAAGAATAATCCTATCCAAAAAGAATAATCCTATCCAAAGAATAATTTTGCATTATATGAATTCCCTTCATCAATATTATCTTTACTATCATGATTAAAAAAAATCTAATCATGGCTGTGTTAAGTCCTAAACCAATATCTATAATTACCAAATCACCCCTCTCTCTAATGTTTCAAGTTCTTGTGAAGCAGAACTTTGCTTTAGGGTTCTTTTTTTAAACATTGGAGAAAAAGAAAATCAAGTTGATTTGGGTTTTTTAATGCAGATAAAAGGTTAAACCCATTAAGAAATGGCAAAATAGGACATAATAGAGGAGTAGAATGATCACTTTGCCTCTAACCATTACGTTTCACAGAATATTCTCCTTAAATCTAATGCGATTTAACTTGAAGGACCATTTTGCAAGATCCTATAGAATTCAAAAAACTAATAGACAATTTTTAAGATTTGGGACTAATATGCATTATGTAAGATTAAAGGGACTAATTTCTTAAAACCCTACAATTTCAGCTCCAATCATAGTGAGTCCCTCACTTCTTTCATATTACTCCCTTAAGATACGTATATATGCATTCATTTATAAATTTGTCTTCTAAGTAGTTTAACTAATGTCTAACACCAGCCGTTTCTAATAGATAATTGATATCTATGATTAAAAAAAATAGTGATGTGTGACATGTCATTCCACCATCCCACAATCTAATATCATCATACCAACTATAAACTAGGGTGACTAAGTGGACGTTTGGTAGCTTGTAATTGGAGTGGTTACAACTAGGTCAAATTTGTCCAATTACAAGTGTTTATTTGGTTGCAACTCTTAGTTGTAATTGTAACAACAGTTGCTACACAACCTTAGTTGAAATATATGATTTACATAAAAAAAGACTCACAATTGCAACTTAGTTGCGATTTACCCAAATTTATAAAAATCAAAATTATTACTTAATATTTCAAAAAAAAAATTCATTATAGATATAAAATAATCTTTTAAAAATATTATTATAATAATTTCTTCAAAAATGCTTTTTAAAAAATATATTCTAAAAGTATAATTTTTAAAGATATATTTTTTAATATATTACTTTTCTAAAATATATTATTTTTCTATAATAATATAAATTTTAAAATAATATATTATTATTAAAGTAATATATTATTTTTAACAAAATATATTATTTTGAAAAATAATATATTTTGCTAAAGAAGTATATTATTTTTTGGAACTATTATCTCTAAAAAAATAATATTTCTTAAAAATTATTTTTTGGAGAAATATTAATTTTTCAGAAAAATTCTTAAAAAAAACATTTTTTAAAAATATATAAAAATATATTGAAAAGTATTTTTAAAAATAAAATTTTCCTTGAATACCATTATACTTTGTTAAAATATTATTTTTAAAAATTTACACTAATAATTTTTGAAAAACTTACTTTATTTTAAAAACATATATGAAAAGAATTATTTTTCACTGAAATTCATATACAAAGCTATATTTTTAGCAAAAGATTATTTTAAAAAAGTATATTATTTTTTAAAAACTAATTCTTTTATTAAATGTTATTTAAAAATATTATCTTACAAAATTTGTTTTAAAATTAAAAAAGTCACTTTACTTAATAATAAAAACCATTTTTGAAAAAAAAAGATTTAAAAGTGTGAAAAGAATTAATAACTTTAATAACTTATAAACGATAAAAAAACAAGTTGTATATGTTAAGTAACAGCAAAATCAAACCGCTACAATTTACAAGTTGTAAATTTTAAATTTTGAACCAAACAATTACAGCTGCAGGTACATGTAAGAAGAGCTGTAATGTCTCAGCCACATGCAAGTGACACTTGCATTGCAACTATAGTTGCAAGCATCTAGATGCCCCCTAAAGGCTTCCAATAAACTCAATTTACCAACCACTGGAAATATATGCACAAATCTCAACAAAGCAAAAGGACAACACAAATAACAATTCAGAAACAATCACAGACTTATTATTGAGAGCTCGACGAGTTTATGCTTTTTTAAGCAGAACAACCACCGGGACCACCAATGTAAACAGGAGCATACGAATGGTACCCTCCACCGACACGATAACAATCTGATTTACTTTGGACTATCACCGGTGTTGGAGCGACAACTGCGTCTATTAGTGAAAACACGAAAGCGTCTTTAACATATGCTGCTCTCTTGTCGCCGTCATCAGGAGAATGTTCGCTTCCCATCGGGGGATGTTAGTCTAAAGTGTAGATCCAAAGCTGAAGACGAAGCTAGAATCAAGAAGATGAAGCAAAACGAAGGAAACATGAAAACTACAGTGCGGTCGACCGTGGTGCTCTCGGCGGTCGACCGCGAATGTGCACGAGACTGGAAAAGTCTATGGACTTTTTCCGATCGATAGCGACAGATGGTTCGGTCGACCGCGAGACCCTGTAGGTGTTTTTTGGGTTTCTATCGTTTATCCGGTCGACCGCGACTGTTTCGGCGGTCGACCGCGAGTCGAGCTGGCAGTTTCCTAATTTGTTTTAAATTCTGTTTGGACTGAGATTCATATATAAATCTATATGTTTTCTAGGGTTAAATATAACGTGAAAAACCATCAGAAAGAGTAGAAAAGAGAGAGAGAGAATCTCAGAGAGATTAATCCATTGTTTGAGTGCTTGTATTTCTTCTTCAATTAATCAAAGAGATTGTGTGGTGTGGCTCCCGAAAAAGAAGGCACGTTGTCGAACCTCGTTAAATTCGTGTGTTCCCTCTTGTTCTTATTTCTGCAAGTTTTTATCTTTGATTTGTGGTAAATTTTTTCTTGCTCAACTTTCTAACAAGGTCTGGAAGGGTAAGAGTTCGATTTGATTGTTTTGAATCCCCAATAGGAAAGCCCTGTCCCCAACAGGGAAACCTAGTCTCCAGTTGTTTTATCCTTCGTAAGATCAAACGAGCGAAAACAAATCGTAAGATAACATGTATTAGTCGTGAAATAAACAAAAATTAGAAACGGGTTATCGTACTTGAATTTTCCTGAAGACAGTAAATATAGAGGCCGGGTATTAATTAATACACGATGGATACATGCCAAATGGATTTTGATTTACTGAGTTAACAGTTCTGGAGGATCTTGTTATAACCTAGTCTGTGAGAATTGGGACGATTAATTGTGTTCCCACAAAATTGTGACAGATATTTGTCACCAGCGGACTGAAAAAAAAAAAAAAAAAAATCAAACCAAGTTGCATAATGTAGCTAGCAATTGAAAGTTTCACGATATTTTAACAGAGAAATATGTAAACTTTTCTGATTGAAATTGGTTACTATCCACATCAATAGTTTTATAACATGGGTCATGTAAATGCATAAAAATACAAATGCATTTTTGATGCGAAACAATGTGATGCAGGTATGAAGATTAATGACAACAATGCTTCGCCAAATCAGCGATCAATCTAGGCAGGAGGCTCAAGAATAAAGTGTAGCTTTCGATGGGTTTTAAGCAAAAGTTGCAATGTACTAAGTTCAAATCTTTTGTAAATGATCCAGAAAATAAATGTAATGATTCGTTCTCTCAATACAGTTCAAATTGTAATATTTAGATAAGCAGAAATACTTGACAACAGATTCGCTCGCTCACTTAATCAAGTTGAATACAGCACAAATACGCTTGATAATAATATTGATAGCAACATGCAAGCAATAGCAGTTCTGAAAATAATTGGGCGAAAGAAAGTTGAACCTTCGTCGGGTTGAACTGGTTCGACGGGAGGCTCCTCGGGTGGTGGTTCGTACACGCCAAAAATGAGGGGAGGAAGTTCTCCCCCGAGAGCGACGTAATTCGGGTGGAGCGGTGTATCTGGATGGAAACGCCGATGCCACGAACTGATTCCCAAGCTACTCTCTACGCTATCAACAATCTGATGAGTCACACGCTCCACGTACTCGGGCACGCTCTCGAATGACTGATAATCAAACCACGGGGAAAGTTGTAGATCTACTATGCCGGTCTCTGGATCTAGCACGAGTCCGTCGTCAGCGTCAGGATCAGCCATACACCATCAATTGCAAAATAAAATATCAAATGGTCGAATCTGGCTCGACTAATGCTAACAATGTTGGGTTGGGTCAAGTGGGTCTGGTCCACACTTGTCTGGATCAGTTAAAATGACTAGGGGTCCTGATTAAATCACACAGCTCCACACTTTCTTTCAACAGGGTCTCAAGCAGAAAACGACACAAGCGAAAGGGGGGAAGGGCAGGGACGATCTCGGCGCTCGAGTCGGGACGGCGGCGTTCGAGTCGGATCTGGATGAAGGCGGGTGGCGATGCTGTTGGTCGGAGGTGAGTTGGAGGCGCGGCTGCTTTCGAAGAGGATGCGGTCTGCTGGTTTGGGCGCGGTTGC